>JAFEMH010005950.1:0-30000 GCA_022495995.1 Adenophora triphylla var. japonica
AACCTTGCACAATCTCGGAAATGGTAGAAGTTTGTTTGTGGAGAAACGCCAAAATTGTGGTCTTTGGTATTGTTGGTGAAGCATTCCCCAACAAATTGTATACATTAGCAAGAACATGAGCTGTATCTGTACCTGAAAAACTTGTAGATTTCGGAGTAACATTCGGGATAACAGATTGAGTAACACCCTTAGCAGAAACCGCATCACTTGACCCAAATTCATTTATCTTTGACCAAGGAAGATCACCTGTATATCTTACACTCTTGGTGTTCTTCTTAGTCAGCTGGGAATCTATAGCATAGAGATCAAGACTGGGAGTGTACTCATCCGACTCTTCAATGGGCAATTTTTGAGATTTCAAAATTTGGAAGATTAAGGAAGGGTAAGGAAACATTGTAATGTCTTTTCTTCTACCCCACGAAGCCAAATGTTTGAAGATCAGTCTACCCAAGTTCACTCTTCGATTCTTTCCCAACTTATACAAGATTTCAGCTTGTTGCAATGTCACATATTGCTCGTTAGAAGTAGGAACCCAATTATATATGCAAAGCTTGTGAAGCACGGCAAAGAGTGAAGTGAAACGGGAAGCAAGAAAATGAACTTTGGTTTTGGGATTAGGGTTCTGAGGCCATTCATGCACGACATCATGAGAGATAAACCTAGCAATTTCATCCTTATGAACAATAGGACCATCATCATCCAAATTTGGGAGTCCTAAAGTCTTGTTGATCAAAGAAGGAGTAATAGAAAAAATTTTGTTCCTTAAAAACACCTTTCCAAATTGATCGGACTTCTCATTATCTAGGTTGGCATGAAGGTTGGCATAGAAATTTTTGACAATAGCTTCAACAAATTTCGAAGGATGCAAGTTAGCTTTCAAAAATTTTCTATCCTCCAAGAACTGAAACACACCATGCTTTTTGAAATCAACCTCGTCAATATGCTTTTCCTTGAGAATTTTCGTGTCACTATGTTTCAACTAAAACTCCATATTTTCTTTTCTATAGAATTCCAATGAAAAGTAAGGTTTTGGAAAAGCAACATTCACATCTTCAAACTCTTTCTCAAGAAAATCAGTGGACTCAGAATATGCAAACTCACTAATCGAAGACTTTGAAGCTTTAAAAACAGAGGATGTTACCTTGGGTGCTCCAGTTTTCTGGGTAACATCTTTGACAGCAGCCCACTTGCTTTTGCCTTTAATGTTTCTTTTCACAACTTCATACAAGGGCTCTTCATCCTCAATCTCCCAATCTTCAAATGTCTCAACAGAATGGCTCTTTTCCGCATCGGCATGGAAGTCTTCATCCGAGACATGAGCCGAGGAGATACCAAGTGAAGATTCCTCAGAAACTTCAACAGGATCGGAGGATGTGTTGGATTTTGAAGTCCCTTTGTTCCTCATTGCAGTGAGCCTACTTGAGCTCCTCTTTTTGACGGGTTGTGCCGAGGGTTTGTGAGCAATGGCCTTTCTTTTTGGCTTTTTGGTTGATGGAACGGGTAGGAGAGGTGGTAAGTTCACAATGGGCAAGGGTTGCGCCATTGTTGTCACCAATGGAGGATCATCCACCGACATTGTCATTGCCGGAGACACATTGAGAGGGGTGGTCGAAGTGTCCATGAGACTAGGACCACTTGAACCAACACCCGGAGATACCTCCAAAGGGGCGGATTGCTTTTTGGTAGGGGTTGCCATGGTTAGGGTTTAGGAAGGGTTTGGAATTTTGGAAGGTTTTGATTTTGGAAGGTTTGAGAGATAGAGATTGACGGTGACGGAGGGAGTATATACCGCCTAGAGAGAGAAGGGGGAGGAGGCGTTGGCTTAGAGAGAGATAGAGAGAAAAAAATGGAAATTCAAATTAGGATAGAATTTTAATTTGATTAGACTTATCCCACCTATTTTTACTCACCTAATTAACCTCCTCCTATTTTCCTAGCCACACAAAATAATTACTATTAAAATTTACTCCCCCTATTTTCTAGGCCACAAGAAAAAATCAAATACAAAAACCCTCACAAAAAAATTAACATCCGGCCATTATTTTGAATTTTTTTTTTTGAATTTTTTATTTTTTTTATTTTCATATTTTTGAATTTTTATTTTTTTTAAATATATAAAACGAAAATAAAAATAAAAATAATAAACAAATACAAATATACCAAGTCCATATGGTTTTTGAAAATCAAATCCCTAGATTTTAGGACTTAGTTATTTGAGTTGTTTATCAAAGATAAATTGGTTAGTTAAAGACTTTTTCAAACTTTTAAAACTCTTAAACAATAAAAAGACTTTCAAAGTTTAAAAACTTAAATAACTAAACCGAAAATAAAGAAATAAAAACATAATATAGCACATACAAATATGTTAATGGCAATAATGATAACACCTAAGATAACACATATGATAACAACCCCTTGATAAATATTTTCATTTTCAAGCATTTCAAGCATAACAAGCTTAGCCATCTTCAAGCATTTTATGCATAACAAGCTTAGCCATTTTCAAGCATTTCAGGTATAACAAGCTTGTAAGAACATGAGGCATAGCTGTTTTTTAAAAATTCTTTTACACTTCTTTAAACAGGGAAGCATCGTAGTAACGAGCTCCGTGCCCCGAGTCTTATTTCAAGTGCAAAGATTTTGATTTATGCCTTTCAAGTAGGGTACACTGTAGTAGTGAGCTCCATGTCCCTAATACTAAGCATAAATCACTTCATACATTCTTATTGGCAAGAGTGCATCGTCGCCACGAACGCCGTGCCCCGAGCTCGAGAGAATAGTATGGTATAAGAATTGCCTCTTTGCCTTTTATTTATCACATATCAACATTAGTGACTTTGAGCAAAAAAGGAGTTTTATCAAGTGTGTTATTCGGGGTGTTATCCTACCACAACAAAAAGGTCAGCATGTGCAGCCGTGAGAACTCTCATAGCTCACAGAACTATGAAAACCCTTACAGCAGAGAGAATAAAATCAAACAAGCAAAAAATATGTACTAGTATACATGTGTTACCCCAGGTGTAATCAGCACCCATGGTAACACCTAACAACAGAGGACATTTTTTAGAGAATGCAAAGACCAAGAGACCTCTTTAGACTAGAGAATCTATCATGGTCTAAGGGTTTGGTGAAAATATCAGCAAGTTGATACTTTGTATCAATATGCTCTATATTTATTATCTTTTTATCTACCATATCTCTTAAAAAATGATGACGGATGTCAATATGTTTGGTACGGGAGTGTTGTACAGAATTTTTGGAAATATTAATAGCACTCAAATTATCATAGTATAAGGTCAAAATATTACTATCAAGACCATAATCATCAAGCATGTGTTTTAACCAAATTAGTTGTGAACAACAACTACAGTGCAACATATTCCGATTCAATTTGTGGATAATGAAACACAATTTTGTTTTCCACTATACCATGATACTAAATTATTTCCCAAGTAAAAACACCCCCCCACTTGTACTTTTCCTATCATCTATATCCCCTGCCCAATCCGAGTCACTAAAGCCTACTAAATTAGTATTAGTATCTTTACTATACCAAATCCCTAAATCACTAGTTCCAGATACATATTTAATGATCTTTTTCACAGAATTTAGGTGAGACACTTTAGGATTGGATTGATATCTAGCACATACACACACACTGTACATCAAATCAGGACGACTAGAAGTAAGGTAAAGGAGACTACCTATCATGGAACGATATAGGGTTGGATCAACATCTTCTCCCACTTGATCTTTTCCAATCTTGAGAGAAGTGCCCATAGGAATTTTTGAGCTCTTCGAACCTTCCAACCCAAACTTCTTCACCAGGTTCCTTGCATATTTGCTTTGGGAGATGAAAATCCTTTCACTTGATTGCTTAACCTGCATGCCTAGAAAGAAGTTAAGTTCCCCCATCATGCTCATTTCAAATGTTGATGTCATAGCCTCTACAAAATCATTTAAACAAGTTTTTGATGTAAAGCCATATACTATGTCATCAACATAGATTTGAACCACGACAAGTTCTTTTCCATGTTTAAGAATGAATAAAGTCCTATCTGCTTCTCCTCTAGTAAAACCATACTCTAGTAAAAAACTAGTTAACCTACCATACCATGCACGTGGAGCTTGCTTCAACCCATAAAGAGCTTTATCAAGTCTATACACATGGTCTGGTTGACATGGATCTTCAAAGCCTTTTGGTTGTTCAACAAAAACTTCCTCATCTAAGTATCCATTTAAAAATGCTGCTTTGACGTCCATTTGAAACAATGTGATTTTAAGAAAGCAAGCAATGGCCAATAAAAGTCTTATTGACTCAATTCTAGCCACGGGTGCAAAGGTCTCGTCATAGTCAATACCTTCCACTTGTGTATAGCCTTGAGCCACAAGACGAGCCTTGTTCCTAACAATGTTTCCATATTCATCGGTCTTGTTTTTAAAAATCCATTTTGTCCCAAAAACATTAGTGTTTGAGGGACGGGGTACTAAATACCAAACATTGTTACGAGTAAATTGATCAAGTTCATCTTGCATTGCTTGAATCCAAAAATTATCTTTCAAAGCTTCAATCACATTTTTAGGTTCTACGGATGAAGTAAAACAAGAGTATGTTACCTTTGAGTATGTGGTGGACATACACACATACCTTACCATGTCACGGTCACTAATGAGATTCATACGTCTTGTTTGTACACCCTCATTCACCTCCCCAATTACTTGGGTTGTAGGATGATTCCCTGCGATTCTAGGTGGAGGATCTCTTCTCACATTCTCGTGAACCTCTGTTTCAACTCCTTCTTGATCTTCATTTGTTGGTGGAATCGGATGCTATCGAGGTGTTATCTCATCAATGGTAACACCTGCTCAATTTGTGTTACTATCGGTGTTAGCACTTGTGGTAACACCCGTGGTAACACCTTCTCGGACTGACTTCTTCTAACAGCTCCAAGGGTGTCTCTTGAACACTTTCTCCTGCAATACTTGAGTGATCATCAAAAACAATATTCATAGATTCTTGGATGGTTTTTAACCTTAGATTAAATACCCTATATGCACGACTATTTGAAGCATACCCAAGAAAAATGGCCTTATCACTCTTAGAGTCCAATTTTGCTAAGTAGTCCCGATCATTGAGAATGTAACACACATAACCAAAGACATGAAAATAATGAACTTTTGGTTTCCTACCATTCAAAATTTCGTATGGAGTCATGGTTGTGCCGGGTCTTAGAAAAACTCTATTGGCCGTGTGACAAGCCGTATTTAGTGCCTCTGCCCAAAATCTTTTCGAAATTCTCTTTGAAAATAACATCACACGAGTCATTTCAAGTAAGGTCCTATTCTTTCTTTCAGCTACCCCATTTTGTTGAGGTGTTTTTGGAGCTGAAAACTCATGGTGTATACCTTTTCTTTCACAAAAATTTGAAAAAGAAATATTCTCAAATTCCCTCCCATGATCGGACCTAATTCGAAAAATTGAAGCACAAAACATGTTTTTGATCATAGAATGCAAGATTTTGAACTTTTCAAAAGTCTCAGATTTTTCTCTTAAAAAATAAACCCATGTAAATCGTGAAAAATCATCAACAATGACATAAGTATATTTCTTGCCCCCAAAACTTTCTATTTCAAGTGGACCCATTAGATCCATATGCAAGAGTTGAAAACAATGTGTAGTACCAGTGTGTTGCTCATTGTGTTGGGCAGCACCATGGGTAACACGAGTTTGTTTCCCTTTGAGATAATCCTCACAAACAATTTTTTATTTAAGATCAAGACTAGGAATGTGAGGACCCCGACCCGGAACCTATACGTGTCCCGAGCTGGAGCGTCCTCAAACTAACCCAAATTTCCCTAACTTTTAAAACCTTTACTTAATTTTCTAAAATAAATACAATTGTTGAAATCATTTCAAAATAAATCTACACCTTTTTCACAATAGAGAAATAGTTGACTAACTTAGAAAGTAAGAAACTGTTTAGTTACGAAACGGCCTCGGTTATAACATAAAAGGAAGATTTATAAATACAATTCCGTGAATAAATTATACCAAAGTACACTTTTTATACCAACCCAATCATACCCCGACAATTCCCACAATATAACTTCCAAACTCCTCACCGCCCTTACTTGGCTGGTCCACCTGTCTCGGAATCTAAAACAGTAAAGGGAGAGGGGTGAGAAATAATCTCAGCAAGCTATTATGAATGCAGCAATATGCCATATAAGATGCAACACATAAACAAGTTGCATATAACACGTTGGAAAAGCTGTAAACACCTTACATTACCTTGGTTTACCTTTTCCCGTCTGAACAGTAGTCGTACAACATTGGGTATAATAATACTCCAATCTTACAGTGAGCTACTTAAGCAATACTCACGTCTTATAAGACCCGTTTTCGGGGAACCAAATAAGACAAGAGCAACTCTGCAGCCAAGGCTTTTGGCTCAATACAACATGCTATACCCAATCCCGTGGCCACAGAGGGGACGGCCACGAGATATAACATAATCCGATCACATTAGGTCACACTTCCATAATTGATCGTATTATGTTATACCCCCAAATGTCACCGACTCACACATTATCAAGCACATAATAGATACTTGAATAAATCCACAAAGGGGATAAACAACATAGCAACATGGTAAAATATACTCATGCTCAACCAACATCATAGTGCAACATTTCTTTAACACACTATGCATAAATAAGCAATATAGTCACATGGTAAAATATACTCATGTTCAACCAATAATCAGAGTGCAGCATTTATGTGATACACTAAGCATAATACAAGTCATGAATATGTACTCAAGTATGATAACAAAGCATCAATAATTATCCCTACTTAGACATTATTCAGTAATACATGATCTCTATAAGGACCCAAGTTCACTTTACCCAATGGAAGTCACATTTAATAAGTGTCCAGACAAGATTGTCGAATCAATTCCTGAGTCGTATTTAAAGTGCTTCCTTAGTTCCATTTAAACCCAATTAAGATGCTCTTAAGTTTCTAATATAACTTAAGTGTAAAAGGGTTAATTCATACCTGATTTGGATTAGGTTCTACTAAGTCATAATGATTAAGAGTCATGCCACTAGGTTGTTGGTAAATCAATAAGAAAAGACTAAGGAGGATCTGGCATGGTGGGCGACCGCCCAGGCCACTTGGGCGATCGCCCAAGTGGTTCTAAGGAACTCCCAAGTTGCTGCCCTCTTGGGCGACCGCTCAACTCCTCTTGGGCGACCGCCCAAGAGGCTTTCTTAAGGCACTCTTGCTTCTGGCAGCATGGGCGGCCGCTCATGCCCTCTTGGGCGACCGCCCAAGTGCCCAATCAGACTTTCCCCAGATTTCCTTTCTTTCACCAAGTTTTATTTCCTTTTCTTTTATTCTAACCCAATATTCAAGAATACAAGGAGGATCTCTAACTTTACCATTTTTCATCCTAACTCATTTAAACCCCAAAATAATATAGATTCAAATTATCCACCACAAGATTTTCAACCCATTTTAATAACACATTTCAAATTAAATCTTCTAAACTAATTTCACCCATTTCTCAACTTAAAAGAGGATTCCAAACATTTTAAACTAATTCTATCCATTTCTTTCATTCTTTAACACTTCCAAGAACAACCACATTTCCTTATGATCTAAATCAATTCCTCCACTCCAAGAGAGTTTCCAAAGCATCCAATGAGCATTTTAACAACAATAACAACAATAAATATCTCATGAACATTTAGAGAAGAGAAGGGTCATAATAACTCACCTTAGGTTTTTAGAATGGAAGGTTGATCTTCTTAGCTTGGTTTATTCTTCTAGTTGATCCAACTTCAAAAATGCCCTTGGACTTGAAAATGGTTAGAAGATGAGCTAGCTCCAAGACTTGGAAGGGAGCTTCCATGGATTGAGAGAGAAAGTTCAAGGAGGAGAAGGAGGGAGATGGAGTATAAAATGGATAAAGAAGAAAAAGGGGAGGGGGGCCGGATTATGAGGGAAGAGTGAGGGAAATTATGGTGGTGTAGTGGGGATTTGACTAAATGGGTACAAGGGAGGATGAGTGAATTAGGGGGAGGCATGGCCCCCCATGCCACCCAACTTAAGGCTTTCACCAAATTACAATTTGGTCCCCTAGTATTCTCAAGCATTTAAATTAAAATCCTCCTACTCAATTATTTATTCCACATACTATAATCCTTCTTCCACATTTTATTTATTTTCTATTTTTATATTTCCCTTTAGAACATTATTTTATTTCCCAAACATTTCATCCTAATATAAGAATTTAAAGATATAAAGTAAACATATAAAGTTAACATTAATATTAAAAGCATATAATGTAATATTAAAATTGTGCCTAGGGTTAGGGTCGTTACACTCACTCCCCCTTAAAGAAAATTCGTCCCGAATTTGACGGTCACTTACCTAACTGATCAACTCGCCTCGGTTACATGTATACCTCAGACTTCAATTCCCCAATAGTCTCTTCAATGTTGTGATTCTTTCCCAAAAAAAATTTCTAATTCCATTAATAATATGATATTACCACTCAATGACCCAAGCATACTATACAATTATCACTAACGCGAATTTTCACGATCTCAATGAAAATATAAATAAATAAAAGTATTACAACTTATGTCACCAATTACATTACAATATCACATTAAAACTTCAAATACTCTATAAGCTTCTCCAAGCCAGTCTATAAGTCAAATCACCAACCTTTTCTAAAGCTTCAAATGGATTAACGAACTTTGGCGCCAATTTACCTTAGGTCTTGCCTCTCCAATCTCACCCCAACAAATTAGAGATCCATATTTTCTTCCCAAACTATGCCTCATACGGTTTTATCTCAATGTTAGAATGATAACTACTATTATACGCACTCAACCCCTGGTAACCATACGTACTATTGACTACTAACATCCATTGTTCATGCCCGTAGCATATCATCAACAACAAGTAATGATTCCTCAACTTTTTACAAGGTTAAACTTAATATCATTCCTACCTTCCCAAAAGAACCTTCCCGAACGATGTCTATCTAATCCATTTAACACTATGGGTTTTATACAATCGAACTATCCCCTAACATATGTGAGGACTTTATTAATAACATCTCATCAAGCTATATATATAACGAGTAGAAAATATAATTCAACTTTCTATAACAAAATAACATACCCTTCTTTACTTCCAATGCAACTTAATCACAAAATCTATAGTGATAAAACTCTCAAGTTCAACCTAGAACTCTAAATATTTTAATAAATCTTCTAACGTCAACATTCTATTATCACAATTCAATGTTCCAATTATGTTCAGGACTAGTGACAAATCAGTATTCAAATCAAATGGTTGGCCGCCCACAACGGAGCCGGTCCAACTCCAATACAAAAACCGAGTCTACAGCGACCGACACCTTAATAACCTCACAGTTTATCAAATCATTTCTCGGATCAAAACTTGAATTCAACTAATCATTATAGGGGAACTAGGTTGCTTTCCTACTTGCTTCTGTACAATTTATATCTTTAGGATACCAAGTCTTTCTAAAAATTTCAACTTCTTTCAGAGTTCCAAAGGATAACATAAAAAGAGATTCAAAGAGACCCGAATGGTTTATTTATTTAAAACCGGCCCATACCAGTTTTAATTAACTAAACCACTCACAAATTAAGAAATTTCAAAAGATTGATAAGCTAACAAAATAACTCGAGGGATTTAATTATCTACAACCGTCCCATATCAGCGGTAGATAGTTAAATCACTCACAGATTTTAATTTACACGAAAACGGTTTACTGACCTTATTAAATCAACTATCCCCGAAGGGCACAATTGCTCATACCGAAGTTCAATATACAATTCAAAGTTTTGAAGCACATTTAAAACAATTCTAACATAATATCATTGTTTGACTTCTATTTATAGTGTAGCCACCACTCATAATATTTTTTACGTAGTTAAATTCCCTATAAGAAAACACAATCTCGTAATACTTATTACTATTTCTGATAATTAACACTAAAACATTCATTAAGATTATAAACTTGGCAAAGCATCCTCAATTCAATAATTCTTCAAGTTGAATATTCAACACCTTTACTTAATTTGAGTCATCTATTCCCTACCTTTGATATTGGTATTGTACTTAGCAACAACATATTGTAACCATCTAGTTCCCGATCAAATACCATAATTTCTAAATAAGAAAAATATAATTGGAACTCACATAGATCAATCATTCCCAATTTTCAATTAAACATTACGGTATAATCTAACTTACCTCCCTATAACCATCAACAACTCAAAACCCGTATAACGTCAATATCTTCCGAGCATCACACCAATCCCTTATGTGAGTCACGCAACTAAGTCAACCTATACGGTGTAATCATCCTAAAGTATCCTGTCTTCCAATAAGATTTATCCTCATTTTATTTTCTCAACTAATGATAATCATCTCTCAAAACAAACCATATGTATATCTTACCAATTCCTGAAGTTGGTCCTATAAGTCACCAATAACTACATCTATTGTACTTCTTCACATTTACCCTATTTACCCCTCCATAACTAATACACAACCACAATTCAAAACGGTCATGTTAAATACGAATGTTGTCTTAAGTATATCCTTAGAACAAATTTTCACTGTAATTGTAACACCCGAAATTCAACTAATAACCATTGAGTATCCTACTAGTTTCTAAAATCAGTCATGCAAATCATCAACAAGTGATAACGAATACTTATTTCTTACAGTTACCAATGTGAGATCTCTATAATCTATAAATAACCACCAAGTATCATCTTTTCTAATTATAGTACTAATTTATCCTTACGGAGAGTCGCTAAGCTAATTATCTTCTTTATCAAATACTTTCCCAAGATGAATCATCAAGTCCATCATCCCAATTAGTGTCCTCTATCTAGGAATCCGAATGCCAAAATAATACCTTATAGCAACTCAAAATCTCAATATCCTGATATGATACCTGATGAAAACCCGTTTTGAAACTCACATAGAAAACACCACTTAATCAACTAATAGCACATAAGGCAAAGATATATTGGTTCTATAAGATCTCGTACTCGCGATATTTTATAACCCATATAATCCCACTTAGACTATCACTTTCAATACTAGTCTCATATATCTAGTCTCCACCATGAGACACCATTGAATAACTAATCATGCAATTATACAACCATAAACCACTCTTAATTAGGCCATGTACCTAACCTCAACTAAGAGTTCATAAATTCATTTATCACTGTACAGGAGATAACCCAAGTGTCCTTTACTCAAATTTAACACATAACTCAAATAACCTTCACATTCTTTAGGTCATACTTTCGACATTTAAGCATATGTGACATAATATCAATTAATAATTTACCCGACTCAATTACACACGGAGGTAAATCAAACGTAGATAAGGAGACTCGCTTCTTGCGACAGTCCTCCTCAAACACAACAACTACTCAAATAATTCGGTTAATATAACGATGATTCACGGATTGGTAACTCGACCAAATCCACCGGCAATACATGTCCACTTAATCACAACTACCATGATACACAAGAATGATTCGAGGTACTCTCCCATAGGAGTAGAACCTCCAGCACATCAGGCAACTTTTAGGCCAATTATGCAAATAAAAGATGAAATGTAATGCCACATGAGAACGAATGAACGGGGATTTATAAAAGTATGAAACCTAACTCCTGAGACAGGTAAAATACCTCAAATGATGGTGGAGGAATCTATCTTTCCATAACTCACCTTTCCTTGATTCCTTGGATGGTCAATATCATTTTCTGTCTTTGAACAAATTCCTGCATTAAACTCTCGACGTAAGTTATCGCACACTCCCACTCAGCTAGACTCTACCCGAGAACTCTAACCGAGCTCTGATACCAACTGTGAGGACCCCGACCCGGAACCTATACGTGTCCCGAGCTGGAGCGTCCTCAAACTAACCCAAATTTCCCTAACTTTTAAAACCTTTACTTAATTTTCTAAAATAAATACAATTGTTGAAATCATTTCAAAATAAATCTACACCTTTTTCACAATAGAGAAATAGTTGACTAACTTAGAAAGTAAGAAACTGTTTAGTTACGAAACGGCCTCGGTTATAACATAAAAGGAAGATTTATAAATACAATTCCGTGAATAAATTATACCAAAGTACACTTTTTATACCAACCCAATCATACCCCGACAATTCCCACAATATAACTTCCAAACTCCTCACCGCCCTTACTTGGCCGGGTCCACCGTCTCGGAATCTAAAACAAGAAAGGGAGAGGGGTGAGAAATAATCTCAAGAAGCTATTATGAATGCAAAGCAATATGCCATATAAGATGCAACACATAAACAAGTTGCATATAACACGTTGGAAAAGCTGTAAACACCTTACATTACCTTGGTTTACCTTTTCCCGTCTGAACAGTAGTCGTACAACATTGGGTATAATAATACTCCAATCTTACAGTGAGCTACTTAAGCAATACTCACGTCTTATAAGACCCGTTTTTCAGGGAACCAAATAAGACAGTAGCAACTCTGTAAGGCTTTTGGCTCAATACGTATGCTATACCCCATCCCGTGGCCACGTGAGGGGACGGCCACGTATATAACATAATCCGATCACATTAGGTCACACTTCCATAATTTATCGTATTATGTTATACCCCAATGTCGGTGACTCACACATTATCAAGCACATAATAGATACTTGAATAAATCCACAAAGGGGATAAACAACATAGCAACATGGTAAAATATACTCATGCTTAACCAACATCATAGTGCAACATTTCTTTAACACACTATGCATAAATAAGCAATATAGTCACATGGTAAAATATACTCATGTTCAACCAATAATCGAGTGCAAAGATTTATGTGATACACTAAGCATAATACAAGTCATGAATATGTACTCAAGTATGATAACAAAGCATCAATAATTATCCCTACTTAGACATTATTCAGTAATACATGATCTCTATAAGGACCCAAGTTCACTTTACCCAATGGAAGTCACATTTAATAAGTGTCCAGACAAGATTGTCGAATCAATTCCTGAGTCGTATTTAAAGTGCTTCCTTAGTTCCATTTAAACCCAATTAAGATGCTCTTAAGTTTCTAATATAACTTAAGTGTAAAAGGGTTAATTCATACCTGATTTGGATTAGGTTCTACTAAGTCATAATGATTAAGAGTCATGCCACTAGGTTGTTGGTAAATCAATAAGAAAAGACTAAGGAGGATCTGGCATGGTGGGCGACCGCCAAGGCCACTTGGGCGACCGCCCAAGTGGTTCTAAGGAACTCCCAAGTTGCTGCCCTCTTGGGCGACCGCTCAACTCCTCTTGGGCGACCGCCCAAGAGGCTTTCTTAAGGCACTCTTGCTTCTGGCAGCATGGGCGGCCGCTCATGCCCTCTTGGGCGACCGCCCGAAGTGCCCAATCAGGACTTTCCCGCATTTCCTTTCTTTCACCAAGTTTTATTTCCTTTTCTTTTATTCTAACCCAATATTCAAGAATACAAGGAGGATCTCTAACTTTACCATTTTTCATCCTAACTCATTTAAACCCCAAAATAATATAGATTCAAATTATCCACCACAAGATTTTCAACCCATTTTAATAACACATTTCAAATTAAATCTTCTAAACTAATTTCACCCATTTCTCAACTTCAAAGAGGATTCCAAACATTTTAAACTAATTCTATCCATTTCTTTCATTCTTTAACACTTCCAAGAACAACCACATTTCCTTATGATCTAAATCAATTCCTCCACTCCAAGAGAGTTTCCAAAGCATCCAATGAGCATTTTAACAACAATAACAACAATAAATATCTCATGAACATTTAGAGAAGAGAAGGGTCATAATAACTTACCTTAGGTTTTTAGAATGGAAGGTTGATCTTCTTAGCTTGGTTTATTCTTCTAGTTGATCCAACTTCAAAAATGCCCTTGGACTTGAAAATGGTTAGAAGATGAGCTAGCTCCAAGACTTGGAAGGGAGCTTCCATGGATTGAGAGAGAAAGTTCAAGGAGGAGAAGGAGGGAGATGGAGTATAAAATGGATAAAGAAGAAAAAGGGGAGGGGGGCCGGATTATGAGGGAAGAGTGAGGGAAATTATGGTGGTGTAGTGGGGATTTGACTAAATGGGTACAAGGGAGGATGAGTGAATTAGGGGGAGGCATGGCCCCCCATGCCACCCAACTTAAGGCTTTCACCAAATTACAATTTGGTCCCCTAGTATTCTCAAGCATTTAAATTAAAATCCTCCCACTCAATTATTTATTCCACATACTATAATCCTTCTTCCACATTTTATTTATTTTCTATTTTTATATTTCCCTTTAGAACATTATTTTATTTCCCAAACATTTCATCCTAATATAAGAATTTAAAGATATAAAGTAAACATATAAAGTTAACATTAATATTAAAAGCATATAATGTAATATTAAAATTGTGCCTAGGGTTAGGGTCGTTACAAGGAATGCCTTGGACAGCATCTAGGTTAACAATCTTTTCTATGTTACGAAAGTGAACATGTCCCAACTTTTGATGCCACAATGTAGTGTTATCAAGTTTTGCCGAATGGCATACTTGCTTGTCTTCAACAAGATAACAATTATCACTAGATCTTGTACCTGTCATCACACAATTGTTAATCTTGTCATAAACTTCACAAGTATCTTTATTAAATTTCACCTCTAAGTTGTCATCACAAAGTTGACTAATACTAATTAAATTAGTTACAAATCCATCAACATGTAAGACATTCTTTAAGGTTGGAAATCCAGACACATTTAGTGTCCCTCTCCCAATGATATTACTCTTGCTCCCACCACCATATGTTACACTACCCCCATGAATCGTTTCATAGTCTTTTAAAAACAATTTTGTTCCTGTCATATGACGTGAACACCCACTATCAAAGTACCAAGAACCTTCAATATTTGTTTTTAAAGCAGTGTACACTACATCACATTTCAGATTAGCTTTTGGTTTTCACACCTTTTTTGAATTTTTACCATTCTGACTGGGTGTGTTATCCTGTGTGCTGGGCAACACCTCAGGTAACACCAAGGGACTGGACAATTTTTTCGAAATAATATGGCATTTATTTTTAAAATGTCCAGGTGTGTGACAATATTGACACACCTTTCCTTTGTCACATGGTTCTTTTGAAGAATAATCTTTGTCAAAAAACCGTTCCTTAACAAAACAATTTTCATTATCATTCATAGACAAAGTAGAAAGAATACTATTCAAAGATTCTTGAAAACCAATACCTGCTCTGAGAGGTGTACTCAAGTTCAAGATCTCATCCAATTTGGTAGATCCAGTGTTGAGTTTCTTCAAGGTGGTTTTGGCTAGAGTCAAATTGCCCTTGACTCTTTCAAGCTCGATTTCTCTCTTGGTTGCTTGAATCTCCATATGAGTCACATAGGCCTGGAGTCCTTCATTCTTCTTGGTTAAGGACTTAACCAAATTTTTCTATTTCTTCCATTCCACGAGCAACGCCTCATAAAGGCCTTTTAATCCGGAAATGAGGTCATCTTTGCTCTGCTCATCCTCTTGTGTACTTCCTGTATCAGGGTTAGAATAGCTAACAAAACAAACAGCATTATTATCACATAATTCATCATACCTGTCGGGTGTGATCACAGGTGTTATCTCAGACTGGATAACACCTTGGGTAACACTGTCCTTTTCCGTGTTACTTACTGTGACAAACATGGTTGTTTGATCAGCTTCTTCCTCCTGAGATGGTCCTTCATCCTCATCATCACTGAGAGAGACCCATAGGTTCTTTCCTCTCTTCCTTAGAGTATTTGCACACTCATTGGAATAGTGACCCCAACCCGAGCAAGCATGACATTGAATGGATTCAATGTGTTTTGGATCAGACCTTAACTGATCTGACGATGCTCTCCTTGGGTTCGACTTTGGGTTAGATGGGAAGGTCCTCTTAGGCATCGAATCATAAACCTTGGTTTGCTTCTCCTTTGCTTTCACCTGCATTTTTTCATTGTTATACTTTCTAACCATAGAATTGTATTTTCTAGCAAGTAAAGCAACACTAGCATTCTCATCAATTTCTTCAAAAACCTCATCTTCATTTTCTTCCAAAGAACTCGAGGTTTGAGTTTTCAAAACAACATTTTTCCCCTTAGATGCTTCACTTTGATCTAGGAGATTTAACTCAAAGTTTTTCAAAATACTCATTAAAGAATTGATATCCATAGTTGAAAGATTGTGAGCCTCTTCTATAGATGAAACTTTCATATTAAAACGCTCAGGAAGGGTTCTAATTGCTTTTGAGACAAGTTGTTTGTTGGTAAAAGGTTCACCCAACAATTGACACTCATTAGCAATATCAAATAATTTTTCAAAATAAGAAGGAATAGTTTCATTTTCACCCATCCTTAATCTTTCAAATCTGCTAGTAAGACCCCTAAGCTTAGTTTCACGCACACTGCCATCACCTTCACAAAAACGTTGTAAAATATCCCATGCTTCTTTTGCAGTGGAACTATTTTGAATAAGTTTGAAAATATGCATATCAACCCACTCAAAAATGGCATTAAGTGCCTTTTCATTGAAATTAGCTTGGCTGATCTCTTCCATGTTCCACTCTGATTCAGGTTTGACTTGCACGTCACCATCCTCATCAGCAGGTAACATTGGTAAGGAGTAACCATTTGTTATAGATCGCCATGCTCGAAGATCAATTGATTTGATATGCGAGCGTAGACGGATCTTCCAATAACAATAATTCGAGCCATCTAACACAGGAAGACGCTTATTGTTAGGATTAGCCGGATCATAAGCCATGACACCTAGACCAAGCACTTAGTATCGTCAAGTGACCTGCTCTGATACCAATTGAAATTGTCAATGGCTTTACTGGAAAGAGATGTTACCGTAGATGTTACCCTACACCTTGGATAACACACTGACGGACAGCACACACACACACCAAATAAAATAGTTTGTAAAAACTTTGTGCAGCGGAAATAAATAACACAAGATATAATTTTCTCAAGTTATATAAATATATAACTTGAGTGTGCCTAGATGGCGAAGACTTTATAATCAATATAGAAAAATTACAAAGCCGAAAGTTCCCTATTGCTAATACAATGATAATGCTCTATGGAACTAAATGAGACAAAGAACGAATCCTATCCTTAGCCAATACTCTCTTAAACACTCAGTGTTTAAGCTAGAATCACAAGGGAGGAAGGATATGCGAACCAAAGAACTTTGTCTCTCTTGTGCTATGGTGTGTGTGTTTGATATTTGGCATACTTCAAATGAAACACACCTAGCCTATTTATAGCCTTCCAATGCCTTGGAGGCTACTCCAAAATAACAGCCTTGGACCTTCAGTTCGTGTGTGAGGAGTGGAGAGATTTCTTGGCTTGAATTCCTCTTCATGCGTTAACTTCCCTAAAAAGTAGCAACCGAATTCTTGAAGCCCAAGTTCTTACTTCATCACCTTGTACTCTCTTGCTTTCTTTGCATTGTACACTTCAATTAATCAGCAACAACTCCATGACTTAGTCTTCCCACGTTTTTCTTCTTCATCAACAAATATGGACCAAGCAAAAGTTACTCGTAAATCTCCTATTTACGTGTAACTCCTTCACCAACTTCTTCCTTGATTTTAGCATTTAATCCAGCCATGAATTAACCTGAAATATGGACCAAAAAACACATATATCTTGCAAATAATATTAGACATTAGGATATAAATTAATATGGAAAGAATTATTAAATTACAACTCATTCCAGTTCGGGTAACACCCAACTGCCAGTGATAGCACCTGTGGTAACACCCACAGTCTGCATTAACAGATCCGTAGTTTGAGAATTGTTCTCAAGCAAGAGGAAAAATTGTACGTTCTCGAGGAACCTATTCCACCTGAACTTGCTTCCAATGCTACTAGGGCAATAAGGGATCAATATCTGAAGCACAAGCGTGACTCTACAGATGTTGGTTGCCTTATGCTCTCCGCCATGTGCAAGAACCTTCAGAAGGATCTTGAGCACTTGGGGACAGTTGACTTATGGAAATGTTTCAAGTACAAGCTAGGCAAGAAAGGTACAACACAGTTACGGTCTTGACCTCATGCAAGATGAGTGAAGGACAAGCTGTTGGTCCCCATGCTCTTAAGTTGAAGGGCCACATTGAGCATCTTGAAAGGCTCGGTTTTCCAATTAGCCAAGAGTTGGCTACCGACATAATATTGAATTCATTACCCAAAAGTTTTAGTAATTTCATAATGCACTATAACATGGGTGGAATGAATAAAAACCTTTCCGAGTTAGTTCAAATGTTGAACACTGCGGAAACCAATATTGTCGAGAAGAAAACCGACCAAGTGCTAATGGTTAACAAGGGGAAGGGTTTCAAGGGTAAAGGAAAGGCAAAGGTTGCTAATCCTAAGGCAAAAGTTGCCAAACCCAAAGAGGCTTCCAAGCCTAAAGAGGCTAAGCCCAAGTCCCAAGAGGACGCAGTCTGCTTCCATTGCAATGAGATTGGACATTGGAGGAGAAACTGCGCAAAATACAAGGAAGCACTGAAGAAGAGCAAAGGAGTTGCTTCGACTTCAGGTATCTTTGTTATAGATATATTCCTATCTACTTCTAGTTCTTGGGTATTGGATACCGAATGTGGAACTCACATTTGTTTAAATGTGCAGGGTCTAAAGAACAGAAGGATGCTTAAGGAAGGTGAAGTGGACCTACGTGTGGGAAATGGAGCAAGGGTTGCTGCATTAGCCGTAGGAACTTATGAAGTTACTTTACCTAGTGGACTAATACTTGTTTTGAACAATTGTTATTACGTTCCAGCTTTAAGTAGGAATATTATTTCGATTTCATGTTTGGATAATGAAGGTTTTAATTTTCTTGTATGTGATAAGAAATTTTCCATTTACAAGAGTGATATGCATTATTGTACTGCTGTTTCATTCAATGGCCTTTATATTCTTGATGTTGAAAATCGTGATAATGATGTCTATAACATTAATAAGAGATCTAAACCCAATGATGTAAACCACACTTATTTATGGCATTGTCGTCTTGGCCACATAAATGAGAAACGCATTTCTAAACTCCACAAAGATGGATTTTTAGACTCACATGATTATGAATCTTATGAGACATGCGAATCTTGTTTACTTGGCAAGATGACCAAGGACCCATTTACCAAAACCGGTGAAAGGGCGGGCGACTTATTAGGACTCATACATACCGATGTATATGGGCCTATGAGTAGCGATGCTAGGGGAGGATTTCGGTACTTCATAACATTCACTGATGATTATAGTAGATTTGGATATGTTTATCTAATGAAACATAAAAGTGAATCGTTTGAGATATTTCGAATATTTCAAAATGAGGTGCAAAATCAACTTGGCAAAACTATTAAGGTACTTCGATCCGATCGAGATGGTGAATATTTGAGCCAAGAATTTGACAATCATCTTAAGAGTTGTGGAATCATTTCAGAACTCTCTCCACCCGGAACACCACAATGGAATGGTATGTCTGAAAGGAGGAATAGAACTTTGTTGGACATGGTTCGTTCTATGATGAGTCAAGTTGAGCTTCCTTTATCCTTTTGGGGACATACACTAGAAACTGCTGCTTTCACTATAAACAGAGTTCCTACCAAATCGGTTCAAAAGACCCCATATGAGATGTGGCATGGAAGAAAACCTAGTTTGTCTTTCATGAAGATTTGGGGTTGCGATGCATATGTCAAGAAGTTAACTTCCGAAAAGCTAGCACCTAAGTCTGATAAATGTGTTTTCGTGGGTTATCCTAAGGAAACCAAAGGATACTATTTCTACAACCGAAACGAGAACAAAGTGTTTGTTGCTCGAAATGGTACTTTCTTAGAAAAGGAGTTTCTTCGCAAAGGAACCAGTGGGAGTAAAATAGATCTCGAAGAAATTCGAGAACCCGAAAACAACATTGAACCAATGGTAGAGACTGAACCAAGTTCACAAGCAGTTGTGGAACCGGTTCAAGATGCACAAGTTCTTCGCCGAAGTGGTAGGTCACGATCTGAACCCGAGAGATATGGATTTCTCGTTACGGAAAGTGATGAAGTAGAGTTAATCGAAAACGATGAACCTACTTGCTATCAAGAGGCGATGTCTGCTCCTGATTCGGAAAAATGGCAAGAGGCCATGAAGTCCGAATTACAATCCATGGCTGATAATCAAGTTTGGAACTTGATTGATCCACCCGAAGGTGTAAAAACCATAGGGTGCAAATGGGTCTTCAAGAAGAAGACCGACATGGATGGGAAGGTGCACACCTATAAGGCTAGGCTTGTAGCTAAGGGATATAGGCAAATTCATGGCATAGACTATGATGAAACCTTTTCGCCTGTAGCTATGCTTAAGTCTATTAGAATTTTAATTGCCATAGCCGCATATTATGACTATGAGATATGGCAAATGGATGTCAAAACAGCTTTTCTCAATGGGAAGTTACTTGAGGATGTATACATGATACAACCTGAAGGTTTTGTTAATCCAGAAAATTCTAACAAGGTGTGTAAGTTGCAGAAATCCATTTATGGATTGAAGCAAGCTTCTAGGAGTTGGAATCTACGTTTTGATGAAGCAATCAAGGAGTTTGGCTTTATCAAAAACGAAGATGAACCTTGTGTATACAAGAAAATTAGTGGGAGCATAGCATTATTTTTGGTGTTGTATGTCGACGATATCTTACTCATTGGAAATGACGTTCCTGCACTACAGACTGTTAAGTCTTGGTTAGGAAAGTGCTTTTCAATGAAAGATATGGGCGAAGCCGCATATATCCTTGGTATCAAGATCTATAGAGATAGATCTAAGAGGATGATTGATTTAAGTCAAAGTACTTACATTGACAAGGTTCTTAGAAGATTCCAAATGGAAAATTCTAAAAGGGGAAACTTGCCAATGTTACATGGTATATCTCTTAGCAAGAATCAAAGTCCTAAGACTAATGATGAGCGAAAGATGTATGCTATGTTATGTACTAGACCCGATGTCTCGTGTGCTCTAAGCATGACGAGTAGGTACCAATCGGATCCCGGCGAACCACATTGGATAGCAGTCAAGAATATCCTTAAGTACTTACGAAGAACTAAGGATGTATTCTTGGTCTTTGAAGGAATGGAAGAAGATCTTGTAGTAAAAGGCTACACAGATGCTAGCTTCCAAACCGACAAAGATGATTTCAGATCGCAGTCTGGATTTTTGTTTACGCTTAATGGAGGCACTGTGAGTTGGAAAAGTTCCAAGCAAAGTACCGTCGCTGATTCTACAACCGAAGCTGAGTACATAGTGGCATCTGATGCAGCTAAGGAAGCAGTTTGGATCAAAAAGTTCATTAGTGATTTGGAAGTCGTTCTAAGCATTAGAGATCCTATTGAACTTTACTGTGACAACAATGGTGCCATTGCACAAGCAAAGGAACCAAGGTCACACCAGAGATCCAAATACATACTTCGACGTTTCCACATTATTCGAGAGATATGTGAAAGGGAAGACGTAAAGATATGCAGAGTAGAAACTGATGACAACGTGGCGGACCCATTAACTAAGGCTCTCCCGCAAGCTAAGCATGATGGTCATGTTATGTCCATGGGTATTCAATACATGGTAGATTGGGCCTAGTGCAAGTGGGAGACTGTTAGTGTTATGCCCTAGGCCTATGATTGATAGACTTATGTCTGACAATATTTATTATTATATGAGATGTTTATCATTTGATTATTATATATGTTTTGTATATTTGTTTATAATAATCTCTGTCCCTAATTATTAAGAGAATAATTAGTATAATTGTCAATGGATATTCATACGATGATTATATGCATAGAGATGCACATTGAAATTATGGGTACTTGTTAGAGAACAAGTGACTGGACTTGACCCGCATGAGATTTATGTCATGGTCAAATGTCATAATTAAATCTCATAAGGTTACTTCATTTAGTCCCTAGACCTGAGATTATCATGACCTTACATATGATGAAAGTCATGTTTGATTTTAGTCAAACGGTATCTTAACACGATATCTATAAAAGCTATCTTTGGCATGATCGGATTCATGATGGGAAGGATTATAAGTCAAGATGGAATTTGTCCCTCGGAAGAGAGATGTTTTGATTGGGCCCCTCGATGAGTGATAATGATGAAAGTGTATGGCCGTACCCCAATATGATTGGAATTATCATTATACTCAAGAATCGAGAAAGCATTGAACAAAGACAAGTTGATAAGGACTATGACTTGTGTTCAATATAACATCATGAGACAAATGGAGAAATGGAAGTGTACCATTGGAAATGTGAACTCTTACGTTATATTATTTGGGTAGACATAATGGCTTGCTAGAGTCCGCTTATGTCTTATGAGGGTCGATATGATCGAGCTCATTGCCAACATAATATAATCATATTGGGTCACACACAATTAGAATGAATTTGATAAACCAAGGGAAGAATGATTGAGAAACTCCTACTTGACCATGTGTGGTCGTGCGACACATCAAGGCAATATGCCCTGTGTGGTCGTGCGACACAATGGGTCTCAAGGCGGTTTGACTGACTTGTTTCCTAATTTGATTAGGACTCTAATATGGATACTAATGTAGTATAAATAAGAGAGTCTGTCAACCCTAATTTCCTAGCCGAAATTTAGAAAAAGAAAACACAATATTCTCGATATTCTTTCAAGGGTTTTTGATCTAGCAATCTTCAAGAAGAGTTCTTGGATTCATTCAAAGGTGTGGATACCGAAAGAGGGTCTTAGCTCGTTCATCGATCAAGGCCTAGTGTTTAAGCAATCTGAAGAACGAAGTTTGTGATCTAAAATCACATCATTAAATCGTTCGATAGCTCAAGAACAGAAAGCATTCAAGGTTGGTTACATCTATCTCATAGGATTCAATTTAATTGTATAGAACGGATCCTAGGCTTCATGGGTTTATGTTATTTGATGCTTTATTCTGCTGCGCATGGACCCGTAAAACCCAACAGTAGTAAGACATGTGCCTGAAGTCTCAAAGCTAAAAAGTGTATATGAACATGAATTCTGTTTCTGATAGCAATGAAGGTGCCCATTCCTGGTGGCACAGACACTAGTTTGTTCTGCCGAAAGTAAGATAGTTTTGAAGCATGCCTTTTTGTTTTTCTTAACATTGATGTTAGGTTTCTCTCTTCCAAGTTCCAACACCTATAGAATTATGGTCTGCTCCTTTTAAGCAACTTTCCAAACCAGCCCCAGAAGAAGAAAAAAACTTTTCTATTCCCTCCAACATCTTAATTTGTATTAGATGGCTTGTGTAAAGTCAAAGGGGGAGGGAGGGGGGTGAATGTCTAAAATTAGAAAGACTTGGATGAAAGTATTGTTAAGGAATTAGACTCCTAATCAACAACAACAACAACAAAGCCTTAGTCCCAAAATAATTTGGGGTCGGCTAACATGAATCTTCATATGTCATCGTGTGAAAAGGTTGTTGGAAAAAAATAAATAAATAAGTAAAAAAAAATAATATAAAAAAAACAAAATAAATAAATAAATAAAATAAATAATAATAAAATAAAATAATAATAATAATAATAATAATAATAAATAATAATAATAACAATAATAAAAAAATAATAAAAAATCAAAATCAAAAATCAAAAATCAAAAATCAAAATAAAATCAAAAATATACATATATGTATATATATAAATAAGATGAGAGCCTTTCTCACCCACAGCTATCAAAATCCGTCCATCTTTGATCAAAAAAGATTAAGCAAATAAGTTCTCCACTGTTTGAGCAAAGAATTTTCTGTTTAATAAGAGTTTTTTCAGTTTCACTGTCCTCTTCTCTCTAAGGATCTCAAACATTACAGCCATGCTTGTGACAGTGTCTGTTTTCTCTTCACAGGTGTTATACGGTCACAAGTAAAAACAAGGTAACAGTATAACACCAGTGAAGAGAAAACAGAACTTTCCTCCAATTTTTTCAATCTCCACCTTCCATTTACTCAAGATCTTTATTGCAGAATCTTCCTCATGAGCTTGAAAGCTGGAGGTGTTGCCCTCAATCTCACGGTTGCTTCGCAACCGTGAGAAAACATGCAAAGCAACCGTGAGATTGAGGGCAACACCGCCAGCTTTCAAGCTCATGAGGAAGATTCTGCAATCAGGATCTTGGGTAAATGGAAGGTGGAGATTGAAAAATTGGAGGAAAGTTATGTTTTCTCTTCACTGGTGTTATACTGTTACCTTGTTTTTACTTGTGATCGTATAACACCAGTGAATAGTAAAACAGGTACTGTCACAAACATGGCTGTTATGTTTGAGATCCTTAGAAGGACAGTGAACCGGAAAAACTCTTATTAAACAGAAAATCCTTTGCTCAAACAATGAGAACTTGTTTGCTGTCTTTTGGTCTAAGCTGAGATAGGGTTTTGATAGTTGTGGATGATAACGACTCTCATCTTGTTTATAAATGTTAATTTAATTCATGATTGTAAAATTATATATTTTACAACAAAGAATTAATATTTAAAATTATTCACAATATTAATAATTTAAAAAATATGATAGATGTGTGTGTTAATTCATTATTGTAAAATTATGCATTTTACGGTAATGAATAAAAATTAATGTTACGACGTGACGTTGTGACGGTTGAAACACAAAAGCTTAGAAACCCGTTTAAGAATCTTTAACTTATCATGTTGAGGTCAACATGTAGTCATCGATTCTTAAATTGTCCGTGTGGACAGTCTTGAAATGCACGATTATATGATTTTGTAAATATCATTATTGTCTATTAAAATTGCTTGAATAGTCGATAGTTGAGATATTTCGGTTGCATTAATCCTATTGGTCTCTGAGTGTATACTAGACATGATTTATTACACACTGTCGATTCTAATTGATAGTGTTTGATTGACCTAGTCTACGTCGTGCACTTGGAGACCATGGGGTTATGCTGCCGAAATTTCTTGATTTTCGATTATAAAGCAAGTAGACAAAGTGATATTTGCAATTCATACGTGTATTTCGGGATGGGATAGAAGCCAACCCCAATTCTAAACCTAATGGACATGAATTGTCCTTTCACCCTAGAGAATGATATACTTTACAACAAAGAATTAAATATTAATATTTAAAATTATTCACATCTACCTAAACCGACTACATTTTCTTGCAATTTGAGCCCTTTCTTCCTCTTAAAGTCTGAAGAAGTCTGAAGCCATGACGATTTGCAAGTTTGATGGTAAAATCGGTAGTGATTATGAATTTTGGGTAGGGTTAGAGTATGAAAGTTGAGGTAGAAATTGCTTGGAGAGAGACGCTGTGAAAGAGAAGTCGGTGTGAATTAGGGTTAGGGTTTGATATCAATAAACCTAAATGAAGTGTCTTGTTGCTTTTAAGTATGTTAAAATTGATGCTTGCAAGAATCAGTGCATGCTTTTTTATAAGGAAAATGAGGGCCTCGATTCATGTTCAATATGTGGACTTAGTAGGTATAAGCCACCACGCCGTGGTAGTGCCAAGCACAAGAAAAACGTGCCTCGGGCGCAGTTGCGTTATATGCCGCTAATTCCCAGGTTGCAACGAATTTATGCATTGAAAGAAAGCTCAGAAGCTTAGGAAGAGTATGATAGGCGGGCTCGTGACGAGGCTATTGAAGAAGGAAGTATGTCGCCTGAGAGCACCGAGCGGCCCACCTTTCGTGAAAAGCTTTGGGCGGCCATTGTCCTCCGAGACAAGCAACCAAAGGGAGACCGCTTGCCTGGATTCGGAGGACATGGTGCTGGGTATTTTAACATGCCATTCCGCAGCCCTACTACGAAATACTTTTCATCTTCTTCCTCCGGCAGTCAGCATGTGGATCAAGAGACGTTTGATGATCGGGTCCAGAGAGAGGTTCATAGGCAAGTGGAGCAGACTCAGAGCCAGATGCAGAGCCAGGTGCAGGCCCAGGTGGAGGCCCAGTTGCAGACCCAGGTGCAGAGCATATTGGAGCAACAGCTTGAGCAGCGCATGCAACAATACTTGGCTACCATGAATTTGCAACCACAGCAACGTAATAGCGGTAATGCTTCTGATGAGTCAGTCGGTCAATACCTTAGGCGAAGTGGCGGTGGTAGAGGTAGCGGTAGCGGCAGCGCTCGTGGTCATGGTCGTGGTAGTTAAACATTCATTTTATTTGGCATGTAATCAAGCAAACATATTTTGTTTTCCTTTCCATTTCCCTTCTCTTTTCCCCAAGCGAAACAGTTTCCCTTTCCCCTTTTCCCCTTTCCCTTTCCCCTTTTCCCCTTTCCCCTTTCCCGTTTCGCTTTAAGTTGTTGGATACAGTTTCCCTTTATTTGATGTTCAAACAAAACATTTTCCCTTTTCCCTTTCCCCTTTCCCCTTTTCCCCTTCCCCTTTTTCCTTTCCCTTTCCCATTACCCCTTAACCCTTTCATGTTTCGCTTGATTTGGATGGTTGTTTCAAGCGAAACAGGTTATTTGTGTTTCTTTTATGTTGGGATTTGTTTAAAACAGGTTTGACAGGTTTACAGGTGGTTTAATAATAAAATAGAATTTTTTTAAAAAAATCTGGACAAATTACCGACGGAAATTTCCGTCGGTAAAAATAATAAAAAAAATAAATTAATCTCGTTATCGACGGAAATATCCGTCGGTAAATAATTAAAAATAAAAAAATAAAAGTCATTACCGACGGACATTTTCGCCGGTAATGTTTTAGATTTTCGACGGACATATCCGCCGGTAAAACTTAAGTTTTCCGACGGATTTAACTGTCGGTAATGGGTTTTATTATTTTATTATTTTAATATTTACCGACGTACATTTCCGTCGGTAACCTCCGGCGATGGCTCCGGCAAACCGGCCGGCGTACCTGCTTGCCGACGGACGGTTTCCGGCGAAATTTTCTGTTTACCGACGGACTATCCACCGGTAATACCGACGAAATTGGTTCGTCGATATTACCAACCAATTATTTCCGACGGACGTTTTCCGTCGATAATGTCCATTTACCGACGGATCTGGGGAATTATCGACGGAAATTTTCGTCGGTAAAAGGCCTGTTTCTAGTAGTGGAGAAGGCGACTGGAAATGCAATCACCTTTGTTTAGAGAAGGCGACTGGAAATGCAATTATCTTAGCTTGTGTAAGGCGACTGAAAATGCAATCACCTTTGCTTAGAGAAGGATACTGAAAATGCAATCACCTTATCCCATTGTGATTGTTCTGCCATCACATTAGTTCTTAATGTTTCATTACAATAATATAATTATTTATAGCACTATTACTACATAATATTATGAATTAATGTTGATAAATTCACAAACTTTTTCAAAACTTAATTGAAAACAAAGTTTAAATCATTTAAAACTAAATATATTGTCTCAAAATAACATCCACCATCACATTTAACAAACTATTCATGTCTTACTAAACTTGTTCAAGAACCATTCTACCATATTATGTTCAAAAATCAATAGTCTAAGGGTATAAACAACATTTATAATAGCCAGTATCTCACATTACGCTATACAAAGATTTAGAAGCCATTTGAACATCAAGATCGCACTCATAATCATACTTAGAACCAACGAGCCAGCGAAAACATCAATTTTTATGACAACGTCATTAGCATAAGCTTTCTCAGTTCTGAACGAACCGATCATTTCCCCCTCTGTTTTCTAACTTCCACATGACAAACAATCCTCCCTGTTTGTTAAGGAGCAAACCATTTGTGACATTTTGGTGCTATCATCTTCTTTTACTTTGGTTTTTTCCTGCTGCATTGGATTAATAATAGGTTTAATATTATACTCCCTCCGTCCCAAAAATGAATGTCCAAAAATTTTCAAATTTGCTCTTAATTAATCAGAGCCAATATGAAAAGTTTTTGTACATTCATTTTTGGGAGGGAGGGAGTACCATAAAAAGAGGAAAATGAATCCATTGCAATAATAACTACAATCTCCATCCCAATAATGTCACGGTTTGACTTTCTTGATCAACTTGGTTGAACTTCCAACCAAGAAGTGTATGAAATTCTAAACATTTATATTAAGTGCACCATTAAGAATACAACCAATATCAATTATTTCATAGAAGCTTGGTCAAGGTTCAATTAAGTTGATCAAGAAAGTCAAAATATGACATTTATTTTGGGAAGGAAAAGAGTAATAAGCTAGAACAGTGAGATTAGAGTAAATGGGAGCAGTCCAATGTTACCTTAAGAATGGAAGTATCAACAGTGAACTTGATTGCATCCAGTGCAGCACGTGATCACAGATATACATCCTCGTCTTCAAACCCTTGTGTCCAGAAACAAAGCAATGTACAATGAGAAACATTATAACTTCACAAAATTTCAGATTTTCTGATTGAAATCTCAAATTTCAACTAATATGTTCAAGACAAAAAAGGGTATACCTTGGACCATGCATGGAAGTGCAGAGAAGTAAGTTTTCCAAAATTGGGTTGTTCCATGTGGATATTAAGACTTTGGCTCTGGTCAATGTAGCATCCTCGATCAACAGCCATATCCACCAATGTTCTTTGCTTGATCTCCCAAACAGTCCTGATTGTATAAATCCGTTATGGGATTGGAAATTGGAAATAGATAATATAACCAAAGAAATCTAGTAATTTCTATAAAATCTCATCACCATACTTATAAATAGCTCTGAGGTCTTCAGGAATCTCGGAAATTTTCTGAACAGAACCACTCTCATAGACTATCTGGTTCTTAAGAGTGGGAGACCAAAGGCCCATCTCAGTTAGGTCATGTAGAAGATGTTTGTTGACCACCACAAATTCCCCACTGAAAATCAAATAAATAGTTAGAACCTTAAACAGCAAGACCAGGTGATTCTTAAAAAAAAAACAGAAGTCTTTTAGTTGCAAGCAAACCTTAAGACTCTGCGACTGTATATTGGAGGTATATGGCTCAAAGCACTCGTTATTCCCAAGAATCTGGCTTGTTGAAGCAGTAGGCATGGGTGATACGAGAAGTGAATTTCTTACTCCATTTTGAGCTACCATTCCCCGAAGAGCACTCCAATCCCACATACCAGAAGGTGTTACTCCCCACATGTCTGGTTGAAGAATTCCTTACAAGTAAACAATGCCAAATAAGCAGAGAGAAATTAGTCTTTGCACAAGCATCGCAACTTTACATGCAAATCTTAGGGATTTGGAACTGCTCCTGCGAGAAATTTGCTACATCACTTATGCAACCGATGATGTAGGCATGGGGTCCTTTTTGGGTAATGATTGATTGAGATTAAAAGTTCTAGTGACATGTAGTTACATCTCATCCCAACAAGACACGAAAGTGTTGTTTCCGTTCCTCGCAAACTTGGACGTGTCAATTCATAGCAGTTATCAGCCGACAGTACACTTGTGGCAGATAGCCTCTCACTAGAATAACACATATTTATAAGAGAAAAAAACCCGTCTAAACCGTTTAAATCTATAATCTCAGTCCTCACTAGATGTCCTGTGGCTATCTCTATCACTACGTGTAAACCACCGCTCTCCACCAGAGTTGGTTGGAATCAACAAACTAAATTTAGAAGCATGTAGTTCATTGGATATTGTAATAACGGACAAACAACTTGGATCATGATCTCTGTGTCATGACAATTTGTAGCATTAGATCACCAGCTATATTGGCTAGATTCTTTACTGTGCTTATTTTGTAATGAACCAATAAAATATTCATAAACAGAGAGTTGAGTCAAGTAATAGGCACTGACCAAAGTTTTGGTCCAAACAAAATCTTTTCCAGCATTAACTTGGCCTTCTACGTATTACTCCCTTTGTCCCTAAAGGAATATCCAAATTCAAGATTGTTTTTGTCGCAAAATGAATGTCTT
>JAFEMH010005950.1:35000-142162 GCA_022495995.1 Adenophora triphylla var. japonica
ATAAAACACGTTTTTTGTTAAGTTAACAAAAAACGCGTTTTTTGTGAGTTTTTTGCATAAAATATAAACTAAAACAAATTAAATCCTAAAATATTAATTAAAATACAAAATTAATTAATATATTTGACTTTGTCAAATATTTCATGAACCGGATTACATCATTCACCCCCACTTGAAAAAGGATTCGCCCCGAATCCTCGTCCGATCTTTGAAACGGGCCATTCCATCGAAATAAATACTTTGAATATGTAACGTCCCCAATTTTCATCAATTAAATACCCTTAACAATCAATATAAAATTCCCAAAATCGGGTATCACAACGGCTAGTAAATCCTAACCATCATTCAAATGCGAAAATAACTGTCTTTAAACCTTAACGGCTAGTACGTCTAACCATAATTCAAATGAGAAAATAACTGTCTTTAAACCTTAACGGCTAGTACAACCCACTAGCTCGCTAAGTACATAATGATTAATGCCAAACCCTAACCCTGATTCAATTCGCTATCCCTGCGACTGATCAACTTCTCCTACCGATTACCTGGGAGGAAAAATAAGAAAAAGGGGTGAGCGAACAATGCTCAGCAAGTTCATACGGAATCTCTCCGGGTACTAAGGAGAGATGACCGAAAGAACGAAACCAATCAATTATACTTCAACGAAAGGCTATCAACAATAATTTTAACTGTACACATTCAAAATACAGTTATTATACTTAAAGAGAATATGGCCCTATCACAAGTCCGTCAATTCCATAGTTTCAAACACCTTTTCAGGGTGTCACACCTTTTCAGGGTGTTAAGAGAATAAGAGACCTTACACCTTTTCAGGGTGCTCCCTTATTATGATATATCATGATATTCAAACTACTTCATCAAGTAGCAATTTAAAAGTCTAAGTTCTTTTCAATCAAACTAGACTATCTTAATTAGTCCTTTTCAATCAGACTAATTTAACTGCACCTGTTTCAATTAGATACAGTTATAGTTCCCATAATATTCCAGGTACATGAATACATAAAGCAATTTCAATTCACTTGGATACCCATTGAACAACATATATCAAGGGTAAGATAATCAAAAGACGTTATATCAACATCGGAGTTCAAATGCTACCGGCCATTAGTAGCTACGCTTGAAACAATTTATGAGGAATCCTACATTAAAGGATGAATTTCAAATATACTTAAGGAACGCAATCCCTTACCTTAAACGCTTGCGTTTCCTTGCAATTACTTCTTGCGCGAATCTACAATCATGTAAAAGATTCTCTTAGGGCATATGTAATTCCTACTTTCTTAACCCAAAACTCATCTTTAAACAACTTGATAATATTTAGAGTTAATATATTTTAACTCTCTTAGAGGTTGTTCTTTTACCCCAGTCGGTTTATCAATCATCCTTATATTTAGCCTCAAATGTTTCTTGGGTTTAGGGTTTAAGAATTTCTAAAAGGAATAGGTTTACCTTGTATTGGATCTTCACACCAAGAAGAGTTTCTTCTTCTTCTTCCTTGGAGACTCACGGCTGCTTTCTCCCCGTCGTTCCTCTCTATTCACGGCAATTTACTATGTGCCTCCTCCTCTCTCTCTATTTCTTATTCACGGCTAAGAATAACTGCCAAGACCCTCTCTTTTTATAACCCCAAGCAGCCCTTCATTCCCTCCTGGCCATTAAACCAATTGAATAGGCTCCTAAATGCCATTAAACCCATTGAATAGGCTCCTAAATGCCATTAAACCCATTGAATAGGCTCCTAAATGTTCCATCAGTTACTCCCACATTAAAGCCTAGATTTAATAGAGGCATTTAAAATTTTCTAATCCAAATAATTAATTTAAATAACCCACCTAATTAATTAAGGGAAATAATATTTTAAATAAATAAAGAGCATAAATTTGCAGGGTTGTTACATTCTTACCCCCTTAAAAGGGATTGGTCCACCAAACCAAACGCACTCATTCTAAAAACAGGGTGGGATACGACTCTCGCATCTCGCTCTCGAGCTCCCACGTCGCTTCTCTTTCTGAGTGATCGCTCCATTGCACTTTCACGTACGGAATTATCCGCCTTCTTAAATTCTGATCTTTCCGATCCACAATTTTCACAGGTTGCTCATCGTAACTCAGATCGGCAAGGAATCTGAGCTGTCTATACTCAATCACATGGCTCGGGTCGGGGATGTACTTCCTCAACATCGAGACATGAAACACATTGTGTACTCCTGCAAGTACAGGTGGTAGGGCCAACTTATAGGCTACCAACCCAACTCGCTCCAAAATTTTGAATGGTCCCACATACCTCGAGCTTAACTTTCCGCGAATTCCAAACCTCATGACTCCCTTGGTTGGCGAAATCTTCAAGAATACGCGATCCCCCAACTGAGATTCCAAGTCTCGCCGTCGGCGATCTGCATATGACTTCTGTCGACTCTGTGCTGTTAATAACCATTTTCTGATCTGTTGCACTTTATCTGCGGTTATCTGAACAATCTCTGGTCCCGTCAATTTTCTCTCATCCACTTCATCCCAACATGCAGGTGACCTACACTTCCGTCCATACAATGCTTCGTACGGTGCCATACCGATACTTGCGTGAAAACTATTATTGTAGGCGAATTCTACTAACGTCAGGTGTTCATCCCAAGTCCCTTGCCAGTCCAATGATGTGGCTCTTAGCATATCCTCCAGAGTCTGAATAGTTCTTTCTGACTGCCCATCCGTCTGCGGATGAAATGCTGTACTCATAGTTAGTTCGGTACCTAATGCCTGCTGTAGACTCTTCCAGAACTTTGATGTGAATCTTGCATCTCGGTCGGACATTATTGACACAGGTACCCCATGCAATCTTACAATCTCGTCAACATATAACTTTGCTAACTTCTCCAATGAGTCTGTCACCTTAATTGCCAAAAAGTGAGCCGACTTCGTAAGTCTGTCCACTATAACCCAAATTGCATTGTGACCCTTCAACGTCCTTGGTAAACCTACTACCAAATCCATAGCTATATTCTCCCATTTCCATTCCGGTATTGATAATGACTGTAGTAACCCTGCCGGTTTCTGATGTTCACTCTTTACCTGCTGACATACCAAACATCTTGAAACAAATTCTGCCACATCTCCCTTCATGTTGTTCCACCAAAAAGATTCTCTTAAATTCCTATACATCTTTATACTCCCGGAGTGTATAGAAAACTTTTGACAAGCCGCATTTCCCGTGTAATCTCTCTTCTTATATCCTTGTCGCTAGGTACCCAAATTCTCGATTGATACCTAAAATCCCTTTGTCTTTCATACAAAAATCTATTATCTTTCCTTTTGCCATACTCTAATGTATCCTCACGGCTCTTCATCTATTCCTTGTGCTTCCTTGATTTGTTCTAACAGTGTTGGCTGAATACTTAACTGAGCCAAATACCCTTTTAACTCTCATTTCTATACTTGAAACTTCAATGCCATGCACTTACCCCCTTAGAAATCAACGTCGCTAAGGTTCCTTCATTTTTCCTACTCAAGCGTCAGCCACCTTATTGGCCTTTCCCGAATGGTATAGAATCATACAAACATAGTCTTTTAACAACTCGAGCCATCTTCTTTGTCTCATGTTTAACCCCTTTCTGAGTGAAAATATACTTAAGACTCTTATGATCTGTATAAATCTGACAAGTCGTTCCGTACAAGTAATGTCTCCAAATCTTTAATGCAAACACCACTGCTGCTAACCCCAAATCATGAGTCGGGTAATTCTTCTCACGGTTTTTCAATTTCCTTGACGCGTAGGCTATAACCTTATCATTCTGCATCAATACGCAGCCTAATCCTTTAAGCGAAGCATTACTATAAATTACCAATCCGTCTGATCCAGATGGTAACGCGTAAGAACTGGTGCAGACACTAATCTTTGATTCAGTTCCTGAAAATTCTTTTCACATTCTTCTGACCCAACGAACCTTGCTCCTTTCTGCGTTAACCTAATTAAAGGTCCTGACAACTTAGAGAATCCTTCAACGAATCTCCTATAGTAACCAGCCAATCCCAAGAAACTTCTTATCTTACTAACTGTGGTTGGTCTTTCCCAATTCACTATAGCTTCTAGTTTTGTTGGATCCACTGCAACTTCATCCTTAGATACCTCATGTCCTAAGAATGCCACTTCCTCTAGCCAAAATCCGCACTTCTTGAATTTAGCATACAATTGTTGTTCTCTCAGAATTTGCAGCACTAACATCAAGTGCTCTTCATGCTCTCCCTTGGTCTCTGAATATACCAAAACATCATCAATGAATACAATCACACATTTATCCAAGAACTTCTAAAATATCCTATTCATCCGTTCCATGAATGCTGTTGGCGCATTAGTCAATCCGAACGGTATAACCAAAAACTCGTAGTGACCGTACCTTGTCCTAAAGGCCGTCTTTACAATATATTCTTTCTTTACTCTTAACTGATGGTAACCAGACCCCAAATCTATCTTCGAAAAGTGACATGCTCCCCGATGTTGGTCAAATAAGTCATCTATCCTAGGTAACGGGTACTGGTTCCTTACCGTCACACGATTCAATTCTCGATAGTCGATGCACATCCTCATCGATTCATCCTTCTTTTTCACAAATAGTAACGGTGCACCTCACGGTGAAACACTCGGCCTTATCAATCCTTTATCCAATAGTTCTTGTAATTATTCCTTCAGTTCTTTAACTTAAGTCAGCGCTATTCCGACGGTGCCTTAGATATTGGTGCGGTTTCTGGTGCCAAATCTATAAAGAATTCCACTTCTCTTTCTGGCAGTATTCCAGGCATATATTCTAGAAACACATTCTTGAAATCTCTGATCACTGAAATAGATTCTATACTCACTTCTTTCTTGTCCATCTCACCAATATAGGCTAAAAACCTTCACATCCTTTTCTTAACATCATTCGGGCTTTCATCACCTAAATAAAGCTCAATTGGGTTCTAGGATTCGATTCTTGGTAATAAAACTCTTCTCCAGATGGTAATCTGAAATAAACTTCCTTCTTAAAGCAATCTATCTTGGCATGGTAAGCAGCTAACCAATCTATCCCCAAGATGATATCAAATTCATTCATTTCTAACTCGATAAGATCAACCTTGAGTTCTCTTTCTCCTATTTTCAAAGGACAACACTTATATGCATATGAAATAGGAATTGACTCTCTCTTCGGAGTATCTATGACCAGAGGTAATTCTAACGCCTCAGGTTACAAGTTCATTTTCTTTGCCAAACAAGCACTAATAATTGCATGCGAAGTACCAGAATCAAACAATGCATACACATCACTAGAATAGAGTTGAATTGTATCTTCAACAAAATCATTGGTGGCTCTTGCGTCCTTGACCATCATGGTAACACTCGTCCACAACCACTACCGGTTCTTTTATCATCTTTTTCTCCTTGAGCAATTCCAGCTTCCTTTGGTTCTGGGTACTTTCACTGCGGATGTCCCATCTTGTCACAATTGTAACATTTCTTTTCCTTATACCAAAGATTCATCGGGCCTTGTGCTTTCCTTCACACACTTGACATTTCTCAGTAGTTCCTTGCCCTTAGGCATCAATTTTTGTTCCCATCCTTGCGGTTATCGAAGTTCTTATTCTGGTACTTGCTTGCAGTACCTTCTTTCCACGATTCTTATCCGTAGCATTCCTTTTGTTACTGGTCCCATCTCGGTCCCAGCTTTCGGTGTAACCCTTGGTTCCACTTGATTCCTTCTCTAGCACTTTCCTTTTCTCTTCTCGCTTACTGTGATAACTATTTGCTTCCTTCTCCATTACTCTTGCTCTTTCCAACATTGTCCCATTTGTTGGCTGTAGTAATGGAGTGATTCTCAGATCTGATTCTATCACTCGCACTCAGCCTTCAAATTTCCTTGCCTTCTGTTCCTCGTTATCAAAGAACGATAATATAATATTCACGTCAGCGTCATGATACAGTACATTATCACTCATGCCAATTCATACTCATGAATAGGCCGTTTCAATAGGCTTCTATTATACTAGTGGTCCTTTTTACTAGACCATCAATCACTTCACTAGACCGAATACACATTCCCAATTCATTTCACTAGACTATTGGTCATTTCATTAGACCACACAATTTCATAGGTCATTTCAACGGACCCTTAATTCATACTCATATGTCGTTTCATTAGACTAAACATGTACATTATAGGTCAATTCACTAGACCTACTAGTCATTTCAATAGACCAACATTACTCTACATAAGTCGTTTCAACTAGACTCATGGGTCGCTTCATTAGACCAATACATTTCCTTAGGTCGTTTCAATAGACCAATGTTCACAATTTCATACTTTTGGCCGTTTCAATAGGCCGATTTTCATCTTCATTGGCCGTTTCAATAAGCCAATTAATCAACACTTGGCCATTTCAATAAGCCATATTATATCTACAAGTCATTTCAATAGACTTTACTTTTCATTCATGGGCCATGTTACTAGGCCATTGTTCCAGGTCAATACACATATTTAACACTTAAGGAACATAAAATTCACATAATTAAACACATAAGTCAAAGAAAATCACTTGACTAAAATAAAGTTTTCACTTCATAATTTCAAAACGTAAATCATAAATATCTCAAGTTCTTTCTATCATAACTAAAACTTGCTAAATCTATATCACTTCTAGAATTAACAGTAACATAGTATAATACTCCACTTCTCATTCATGGAGCTACAATCTTCCTAGGTCTTCCCCTAGGTCTTCCACTCGAAATCTGCACCTTCTTCGTGGATCCTCTTGGCCTACGAACTGGGGTTGCCACCTCTTGGCTCGATTCCAGCTCACTCTCACTCTCATCCTCAATCAAAATCTGAGCGGCTTCACTCCCTATCATTTCCTTAGCTACTTCTTCCATAGCATTCTCATTCACTAAGTTACCTTCGTTTGACACTTCAGCTACTGGCACATTAGCCTTCAAATCTTTAAATACCATTGGTAAGCTTGCTCTCTCACTTGATTATTATAAGCCTTTTCATCAATAACAATTCACATTTAAACTTAAGAGTTGTCCTCTAGATTACTCGGAGAATCTTGTTATACTTTCAAGGGAATTTTATTCTAGGTTCTTTCCCAAAATAGTAAATTCTCCAAATAGAAAGTTTCTAAAAATAGCAAGTTCCTCGGAATAGCAAGTTTCTTAATAAAGAAAGTTTTCAAACTTAGAAAGTTTCCTGAATAGAAGGTTTCCACAAATAGTAGGTTCCCATAATTGGAAGGTTCCCAAAATAGCAGGTTCCTAAAATAGTAACTTCCCAGATATAGAAGGTTTCCGACTATAGAAGGTTTCCTAAAAGAGCAACTTTCCAAAACTGCTAACTTCCCAAAGTACTAGGTAAGCCCAATCGTGGTTAAGTACTATTTCTCCTAATAATCTTAACTTCTAATATCTCCCATGTGACCTAAAGCCATTGCTCTGATACCAACTGTAACGTCCCCAATTTTCATCAATTAAATACCATTAACAATCAATATAAAATTCCCAAAATCGGGTATCACAACGGCTAGTAAATCCTAACCATCATTCAAATGCGGAAATAACTGTCTTTAAACCTTAACGGCTAGTACGTCTAACCATAATTCAAATGAGAAAATAACTGTCTTTAAACCTTAACGGCTAGTACAACCCACTAGCTCGCTAAGTACATAATGATTAATGCCAAACCCTAACCCTGATTCAATTCGCTATCCCTGCGACTGATCAACTTCTCCTACCGATTACCTGGGAGGAAAAATAAGAAAAAGGGGTGAGCGAACAATGCTCAGCAAGTTCATACGGAATCTCTCCGGGTACTAAGGAGAGATGACCGAAAGAACGAAACCAATCAATTATACTTCAACGAAAGGCTATCAACAATAATTTTAACTGTACACATTCAAAATACAGTTATTATACTTAAAGAGAACATGGCCCTATCACAAGTCCGTCAATTCCATAGTTTCAAACACCTTTTCAGGGTGTCACACCTTTTCAGGGTGTTAAGAGAATAAGAGACCTTACACCTTTTCTGGGTGCTCCTTATTATGATATATCATGATATTCAAACTACTTCATCAAGTAGCAATTTAAAAGTCTAAGTTCTTTTCAATCAAACTAGACTATCTTAATTAGTCCTTTTCAATCAGACTAATTTAACTGCACCTGTTTCAATTAGATACAGTTATAGTTCCCATAATATTCCAGGTACATGAATACATAAAGCAATTTCAATTCACTTGGATACCCATTGAACAACATATATCAAGGGTAAGATAATCAAAAGACGTTATATCAACATCGGAGTTCAAATGCTACCGGCCATTAGTAGCTACGCTTGAAACAATTTATGTGGAATCCTACATTAAAGGATGAATTTCAAATATACTTAAGGAACGTAATCCCTTACCTTAAACCCTTGCGTTTCCTTGCAATTACTTCTTGCGCGAATCTACAATCATGTAAAAGATTCTCTTAGGGCATATGTAATTCCTACTTTCTTAACCCAAAACTCATCTTTAAACAACTTGATAATATTTAGAGTTAATATCTTTTAACTCTCTTAGAGGTTGTTCTTTTACCCCAGTCGGTTTATCAATCATCCTTATATTTAGCCTCAAATGTTTCTTGGGTTTAGGGTTTAAGAATTTCTAAAAGGAATAGGTTTACCTTGTATTGGATCTTCACACCAAGAAGAGTTTCTTCTTCTTCTTCCTTGGAGACTCACGGCTGCTTTCTCCCCGTCGTTCCTCTCTATTCACGGCAATTTACTATGTGCCTCCTCCTCTCTCTCTATTTCTTATTCACGGCTAAGAATAACTGCCAAGACCCTCTCTTTTTATAACCCCAAGCAGCCCTTCATTCCCTCCTGGCCATTAAACCAATTGAATAGGCTCCTAAATGCCATTAAATCCATTGAATAGGCTCCTAAATGCCATTAAACCCATTGAATAGGCTCCTAAATGTTCCATCAGTTACTCCCACATTAAAGCCTAGATTTAATAGAGGCATTTAAAATTTTCTAATCCAAATAATTAATTTAAATAACCCACCTAATTAATTAAGGGAAATAATATTTTAAATAAATAAAGAGCATAAATTTTCAGGGTTGTTACAGAATAAATCAAAACTTTTCTCATCCTCGGAAGAAAGAAGAATACCTTTCCGTCCCATTGAAACAAGTATTTGGAATAAATATGACAACGAAGCATTAATATAGGCATGAAAATTTCCTCCAAAAATAAGATTATACCATCTTCCTCATCAATCCCACTATCCATTTGTCGATCTACCTCCCCGACCTCCCCATGATCCACAAAATTTTTGCCCCATATAAAATTTGATTTTGCAACAAACCAATCCATATTAACAGAATCCTCCACCATGGACTCAACTTGGGTATGAATAGGTACGATAAAATCTGCATTAACAATATTACTACATACCTTAATTACTTCGCCCGTTGCAATTTCACATAGATCATCATCTTTAGACTCTTCCATCACTTGAACAACGCATAAATCTTCTGCGACTTCACAAATAACCTCCTCTCCCTTGAAATCTTCGTTCAAAGTTTTTGGGTCTAGAGTTGATTTGGCTTCATCAACACGCCTAATCTCAGCGGATAATTTCGCCTCCAATCGTCGAATTCGCCTGGAATAAAAATATGCTCTAGAATAATACAAATCAGATTTTGCCCAAGCTTTATCCCTATACTCTCTATGCAAATCCACTATAAACTTTTTTCTTGGCGGAAGTTGGCCGCTTACAAGAAGGTATTCATAATGAATCAAGAAGTCATGGTGAAAGTGGGCCTCCTTTGAAAGTTCCTCCTCTTTTGCAAAAAAATATCTTGCCTGTTGATTAGCATGAATCAAACGATCATTGATCCTATCAATAACAACAGATTTGTTATTTTCTCCATTGTTAGTCATCTTCTCGTCGGAGAACCCTAGGATCGACTGATTTCTGATACCAACTGATGTAAAGCAAAACATAAAACAAGCTAATCGATTCAATCCTCGCAAAAGGAGTAAAATCGATTAACGAATAAAAAGGGATATGATTAAACTTCTCGCAAAAGAATTTAATCTAATAATTAACCGAAGAAGATTATTGACAAAGCCAATTAATGACTTTAAGATTCACAGAAGTGAAAGAACTTGCAAACTTGCAAAAGAATTTAATTGATAAAAAGATCTAAATTCGGATTACAACCTTAGGCCTATTTTATAGTGCACATAAAACTTGAAAAACAATCCTAAACCTTCTAGAAAAACATATATGGTAACTAAATAGGACTCAAAAACTAGTAAATCTCCTCAAAATCTACTCTAAAATCACCTCTAATCATCATATTAAAATAAATGACGAAAATAATAAATAAAATATAAACTAAAACAAATTAAATCCTAAAATATTAATTAAAATACAAAATTAATTAATATATTTGACTTTGTCAAATATTTCATGAACCGAATTACATCAGTTTATCCTCAATGCAATACACTAACAATGAGCAAAAATATTTAAATTACGGAAGTAAAACAAGACTAAAACAGTCTGCAGTAGGCATATAATAGAAATGAAAGCTTACCACCCCAACTATTGAAGTTCCAATCGATTCCAGCAACCTTGTGCTCTACTTCCCCTGAACTTGATTTTCTGTCACTCACAACAAACTATTCAGAAAACCATTTTCTAATTACACACCATAACCCCTAACAAAGATTCAAATTAGTACAGGAGGAATTAGATTAGACTTACAGTAGGACCCGTATCGCGAAACCAAGAATCATTCATGCTCATCTCAACAACCCTCACATTTGGTGGCAATTGGCTGTGTACATCCTCCCACTAGCCACAAACTAAAAATAGAATAAATAAACTGAAAATCTTAATAATCAAAACATAATAGACTTAAATAAATAAAAGGGGTTAAGGTAATTAGGGAATGAACCTGAGAAGAAGAAGCACAAATAGTAACAGAGATAATAAGATCATGAAAATCAGGGGAAGAACACCAGGAATTAAACCCTAATTTTGGGTTAAAAATAAACCGCAAATCGAGAACTTAGCTAATCAACAAAAATACACCAACAAAATATACCAAAACAGTCGAAATTTGACTTTTCAAAATTAAATCAAACTATCTTCAAATTCAAACAAGACGCAATCTTTGTATACTTATATATATAGACCAATTTCGGATCAAAATGATCAAATCCATGTTAAAAACCCAAAATATGAGGGGAATTATACCTCTTGAGAACTGGCTCGATTTCGGATTGGAAAGTGAGAGACGACGAGCGGAGAGAGACGATCGGAGCGGAGAGATGACCGGAGCGAAGCGGAGCGGAGAGAGAGAGAAATAGCAGAGAAGGAGAGAGCTGATAGAGAGAGAGAGGCGTCGTGTTCTTGTTCTCGACTTCTTTCTTCTTTATTTTATTTATGTATCCCAAATTTATTTCTTTTTCTTTTTTTTTTATTCACTACTTAAGGTATTACAAGATTGTATTGGCCGTCAACTTTTATTAAAATTATTTTTTCATGTATTTAAATTGATTAAATTATATAATTAATCAAACGTGATTGCAAAAGTCATCACGGTTTCAAAAAAGCGGTCACGTTTAATTATTCATATTGGCGCCTGTTTTCAGGGTTGGCGCTCCGAACGAAATTACCAAACGTGATTGCACATGTGATTGTACTGCCATCTCCTTAAGGTAACGTGATTGCTTTTTTTAGTCATCACAGAAAGCAGTCACAAAAGACTATTTTTCTTGTAGTGTTTTTGAAAAGTAGAAACCGGAATCGGACCGCCAAATCGCCGGTTACGGTTCCGTCCGATTCCGGTTCGGGGCGGTTCCGGTTCAGGACGGTTCCACGATTTCGGGCCGGTTCCGATTATGGTTTGGACATCCCTATTAACTCTCCTACTCTTCCAATAGAATGATAGGAGTAATAATTATAGTGTCTCCTTTTTCTTAATGTTCACTTTTTCCTCTAATTTAAAATAAATGTTGTTTTAGCATTTTTGATATAAAAAATAAAAAACAATTATTATATTTTCTTTGTTTCAAAATAAATTTTGTCTTTGAACTTTGATTAAAAAATTAATTTGAGTATCTTAATAATAATCTAAAATTTGTTATTGATACACAAACAGAAACGTTATTCATTACTATTTTTAAATTTTCATCAAGAAAAATAATTTATTATTAAAAGTTGATTAAAGTTCAACTTCATTGATCAAGTGCGATATATATTCTGATAAAATAATTAAATATATTTTTATTAATTGCTCTCATCTATATTGTATCTCACAATAAAAAAATTAGTAAATTGAAAAAAATATCAATAAAAGAGTAAAAAAGTAATTTGAATATTTTTTTACCTAAAAACGATAATTATTTTGAATTAAAGATTCAATCAATAAATAAATGAAGAATATTTTAAAGGAGAGAGAGTAGCTTTTTTGTTAGACTACTAATATAGGGGTGAGTGGTCTAATTATGATCATCACCTATATATTATGGTTATTTTAATTATTATTATATTTTAATTTATTATTTATTTTTATTTAATTTCAACATATTAAGGATTTTATAATATAAATTTATATTTAAATAAATTTGCTATATTAATATTAAAAAGTAGAGTGTTGGGTATGTATGTTTTAACCCTCCTATTTTGTATTAGATTTGATTGATACCATAACCTCCTGTCTATTTTAAGGACTTTAGGACCCTATGTAATGAAGCTTAGACTTAAATTTTTTAGCTAAGTCCATTTTATAGAATAGGTTAAATTTAGGCTTGAAGACTGGCACAAGACTCATTGGATCTAAGGATATGCGCCTTGGAAGTTCAAAACCGCCTAGTGGAATTCTTGGTTAAGAACCGCTCCTGAACTCCAGTGTGAAAACCGCCTTGTTGAATCGCACATGCAACCGCATTGCAGTTCCAAATCTCAAATCGCACTGAAGGATCCTCAACACTGGTGAAACCGCTCTTGTCAAACCGCTCCTCACCAGGACCGCATCCAATGATTGGCTACTTGAAGTGAACCACTTTTTATCCGTTGGAATCCACGTCGGCAATATCAAAAGTCAACCACCATATCTTGTCACGTGATTCAATGTCGAGAAGATCCGCAAGGATCTTGAAAAGTGACAGTGTCCTAACCTCATTGCTTGCGCCTGAGCCCGATCAGCCTTTATCTCGCAACCGCCGTACCATAGGACAAAAGTGGTTCTTTGTGGACCAATGGGATTGCATCAAGTAACTGTCCTTACAACAGTTGTATCCAACGTCCTAGTTTCTTGATGCTTGGGTATAAATACCCCTAATCTTCACCATTTGAAGATTGCTTGAAAAATTGAGAAGTGGTGTTCATAGTTAATAAGCTCGCCGTAAATTATTCAACCCTTTGAATCTTCATCTTCATACTTCAAGAAATATTCCCCAAACTTTAAATCAAGCCTTAACACATTCAAGAATCATTGAGCCTCTACATCTCACGATTTAAAGAGCCTTGATCTTGTTCTCACACACACACCTCACTTGTTTAATCACATAGATTATACATTTGAGATACACTGGTTATAGTCTAGGATTTGTTCTTCATAGAAAAGATTTTATTATAGTTTGTAATCTCTCAAATACTTAATATAAAATCTCTCTTAGAAATCCAAGACTAACCATCTTGGTAGTGGACGTAGATCGTTTATCGATTGAACCACTCCAAATATTGTGTTCTTATTTTCTGCATTTATATTTACTTGTGCTTACTAATTATCTTTCTCGTTTCTCTCGTTTGATCTTTTTATAGTTATCCATTATTGTGAAATAGTGTTTGGAGTTAACAAAGTCAAAACCACTCGTGTTTGTAAACCGCACTTACCAAAACCGCTAGCAAAACCGCATTTTACAAACCGCCTCTAAAACCGCTTTACACTCTATAATTCCGCTGTGCATTTTACATTATCACTTGCAGTATATTATCAACTGCAAGAGGATTTTGTAAGCAAGAGGTTTAGTTTTTAAAAGAGGGCGAAAAATTTTAAACAAATTATTCACCCCCTCTAGTCGTATTTTCACCCTTGTTGCCACCTTTGGGACCAACAAGTGGTATCGTAGCTAACACATTTTAAAACCACTCGTTTTTCAAGCTTAACACTGTGTGCCGATTCGATATGGCAAATACAAAAACAATGACTACCGTTAACTATTCACACATTCCAATCTTGGACGAAGACCACTTTGACATCTCGAAAGTGCCGAATGCTTATTCATTTGGAAACTATAGATGAAATGTCGGTGGAGTGCGTGATCAATGGCCCTCTAATTCCAATGAAGGCTAACACCGATGCAACCACCAATGCCGAAACTCAGTCAAAAAGCCAAAAGATGAGTGGTCGGATGAAGAGAAGAGATTGGTTGCCGATGCCACAGGCTAGGCACATCATTTCTAGAACCCTCCCCGTATCAACTCTACGTAAAGTGATGTACCTCAAAACCTCAAAGCGTATGTGGGATGCCATCGAGAGCTACCTCGAAGGTGATGACGAATGCAAGGAAAGCAAATTATATGTCGTTGAAAGATCATACAACAACTTCAACGTAAAATCCAACGAAACTCAAGGCCAAACCTACGACCGATATGTTGAGGTAGTTAATGCTTGTAGATCTCTTGGCAAAACTTTAACCGATAAGAAAATCAATATGACTTTCCTATCTGCTTTAGGTTCTAAATGGGTAAATAAGGCTGTTGGGTTTTATGGATCCATGCGCAGCGGAATTAAGCATAAAATTAACACAAAACCCAAGCCCTAAGATCCGTTCTATACGATTAAATTGAATTGCTATGAGATAGAATTTACCAACCTAAATTGCTTTCCGGTCTTGAGCTATCGAACGGATAATTATGTGATTCGTAATCACAAACTTTTGATCTTCAAATCTTCGAATCTTCAACTCCTTTGGATCTTCAGATTTGAACTCTAGGTCTTTGATTTGTTTGAACAAAACTAAGACCCTCTTTTGGTAATCCACACAAATATGAATGTCGAGAACAATTCTCGGGTTGGGAATTGCTAGATTCCTAAAACTTATGGAAGAATATTGAGAGTATTTTGTTATGATTTTCCCTTGAAAATTTCGGCCGTACAATTAGGGTTAATGCACCTCTCATATTTATACTACTTTAGTATGAATATGTTTCCTAATCGAATTAGGAGACCAGTCAGTCAAAACGCGTCGTGGCTAGTTATGTCGCGCGACATAAGTAGCCGCTAGTTATGTCGCGTGACATAACTAGCCGCTAGTTATGTCGCGTGACATAAGTTGCCATATACGTAAACTCTCAATCATTCTTCCCTTGGTTCAACCAACTCATTCTATTTGTGTGTGACCCAATAGGATTGTATTATGTTGGCAATGAGTCCGATCATATCGATTCCTCATAAGACATAAGCGGACTCTAGCAAGCCATTATGTCTACCCAAATAACACAACGTAAGAGTTCACGCTTTCCAATGGTACACTTCCATTTTTCCCTTTGTCTCACGATGTTATATTGAACACAAGTCATGGTCCACGACAACTTGTATTTGTTCAATGCTTTCTCGATCTTGAGTATAATGATAGTCCAATCGTATTGGGGTGTGGCCACACGCTTTCATCATTATCACTCATCGAGGGGCCCAAACAAAACATCTCTCTTTCGAGGGACAAATTCCATCTTGACTTATCATCCTTCCCATCATGAATCCGATCATGCCAAAGATAGCCTTTATAGATATCGTGTTAAGATACTGTTTGACTAAAATCAAACATAACTTTCATCATATGTAAGGTCATGATAATCTCGTGTCTAGTGGACTAAATGAAGTGACCATATGAGATTTAATTATGACATTTGACCATGACATAAATCTCATACGGGTAAAGTCCAGTCACTTGTTCTCTAACAAGTACCCATAATTTCAATGTGCATCTCTATGCATATAATCATCATATGATTATCCATTGACAATTATACTAATTATTCTCTTAATAATCAGGGACGGAGATTATTACAATAAATATGCAAACTATATAATAATCAAATAATAAACATAAACGATAAAGATGATACATAACGGTTTTCGCTAAACATAACTAAAGCCTAGTGGCATTACACCAACAAGCCTCCCACTTGCACTAGGCTCCATTTATGTATCGAATACTCATGGATCTAACATGACCATCATGCTTCCGCCTGTGCGAGGGTCTTTGTAAGTGAATCCCTTATGTCATCATCGGTTGATACTTTGTATATTTTAACGTCTTCTCATTCTTTATGAATTCCTCGAAGAACGTCTAAGTGAGTGTTTGGATCGCTGTTGTGACCTTGATTCCATTGTTTGTACAAGTGGCACCACTATTTGTCATAACAAAAGTTTCACCGATTAGTGATACTTGGAACATTTCCAAAACACTAATGAACTTTTGATCCAAACTGCCTCTTTTAGCCTCATCATATGTTGCTAAAATTCGGCCTTAGTAGTAGAATAGGCTACAATTTCTGCTTGGAATTCTTCCAACAAAATTGCACCTCTAATAAGCATAAACACAAATTCTAATTGCGATTTTAAATTAACTTTGTTAGTTTGGAAGCTAGCATCTATGTAACCCTTACAACAAGATTAACTTCCAATCTTTCAAATCCCAAGAACATATCCTTAGTTCTTCTTAAATACTTAAGGATCATCTTGACTGCCATCCAATGGTTCTCATCACAGGATCAGATTGGTATCGACTCATCATGCTCAAAGCATATGAGACGTCGTGTCTAGTATAAATCATGGCATACATGACAGATCCAAATGCCGAAGCATATGGAACTTCATTCATTTCCCTTTTGCTCATCACTTGTCATAAAACAATGAATATTGCTAGGAGAAATACCATGACCCATTGACAAGCTACTCTTCTTAGACTCTTCTAAGAATCTTGTCAATGTGAACACTTTGACTCAAACCAATTTATCCTTCTAGATCTATCTCTATAGATCTTGATGCCAAGGATGTAAGCGGCTTCACCCATATCTTTCATTGAGAAACCTTTCCTTGACCAAGACTTAACAGTCTTAAGTGTCAGAACTTGGTTTTCCAATGAGTAAGATATCATTGTAATAAACAATAGAAATAATACTACGCTCCCACTGAATTTCATGCATACACAAGGTTCATCTTTGTACTTGATAAAGTCAAACTCTTTGACCAATTCATCAAAACGAAGATTCCAATTCCTTTAAGCTTGCTTCAACCCATCTCATGGATCTTTGCAACATGCATACTCTATTAGAGTTTCTTGGATCGTCAAACTATTCGGGTTGTGTACTATACACATCCTTAATAATCTTTCCATTTAAAGAAAGTCGTTTGACATCCATTTGTCATATCATATAGTCACAATATGTGATAATGGCAATTGAAAATCTAACAGACTTCGACATTGTAATTGGCGAAAAAGGTTTCAACATAGTCAATACTATGAATTTGCCTAAATCCCTTTGTTACAATCCTTAGTCATGAAAGTATACACCTTCACATCCATGTCGGTCTTTGAAGACCTACTTGCACCCTTTAGTTTTTACACTTTTAGGTAGCCCAATCAAGTTCCAAACTTGATTGTTAAACATGGATTGTAATTTGGATTCCATGGTTCCTAACCATTTATCCAAATTAGGAGAGGACATCGCTTCTTGATAGCAAGTAGGATCGTCATTCTTAATGACTTCCACTTCATCACTTTCCGCAACGAGAAATCACTATTTCTTGAGTTCGGATCGTAACCTATCCAATCTACGATGGACTTGTGCATCTTGAACCGGTTCCACAACTCCTTTGTGAACTTGGTTCCGTCTCTACTCTTGGATCCATGTCATTTTCGTGTTCTTGAACTCTTTTCAAGATTAATTTTACTCCCACTAGATTCTTTATTGAAAAACTATTTCTCAAGAAACGAATCGTATAGAGAAACAAACATTTTGTTCTCTTTGCGGTTGTAAGATTAATTTCCGAAAATAACCTTTGTCAGATTTGGTGCTAACTTATAAGAGACAAGTCTCTTTACATAAGATTCGCAACCCCAAATCTTCATGAAAGACAAACTAAGTTTTCTTCCATGCCACATCTCATGTGGGGCCTTAGGAACCGATTTAGTAGGGACTCGATTCTGTAACCGCATTATTTCTAATGCATATCCTCAAAAGGAAATAGGAAATAGGAAAGTCTCGATTGACACATCATCGAACGAACCATGTCCTACAAGGTTCAATTCCTCCTTTCGTACACACCATACAATGTGGTGTTCCGGGTGGAGTCAACTTTGAAACGATTTCATAGTTTTGAGATGATTGTCAAATTCTTGGCTCAAATATTCATTACCTCGATCCAATCAAAGTACTTAATAGTTTTGCCAAGTTGTTTTGCACTTCATCTTGAAATGTTCGAAACATCTCAAACGATTCACCTTTGGACTTCATCAGATAGACATAATCATATCTAGATAAGTCTTTAGTGAAATATGATGAAATACCGAAATCCTCCCCTAGCAATGCTGCTTAATAGTTCACATACATCTTATGTATAATGACCAATAAGTCACTAGCCCTCCCACTACTTTAGTGTAGGGTGGTTTGGTCGATAATCCCAATAAATAAGATCCAAATTCCTCAAATGATTCATGGTCATATGAGTCTAAAAGTCCATGTTAATGGAGTTTAGATATATGTTTCTTATTTAATTGACCAAGCCGGCAATACCATATGAACGCGTTGTTCATATTGTTCGGTTCAGAATTCCCATTTATATTTTAGATATCTTCAATATTATTTTATTTCTTAACATCAAGGATATGAAGACAATTCAATGGCATATGCAATACAATAAGGCATATCATTAAATAAATATAAAACTTCTTATTTAAAATAAGAAAATTATATCCTTCATCATCCATTTAAGAAACAGAAATAACATTCCTACTCAAATTCGGAACGTAGTCATACTTATTCAAAACAAGTACTACTTCACAAGGCAAAGTGACTTCATAAGTCCCTTATGGCTAATGTTGCAACTCTTGCTCCATTCCCATGCTTAGGTTTAATTTACCTTATTTGAGTAGCTCTCTATTCTTTGTTCCTTGCACATTTAAACAAATGTGGGATCCAATCCTGTATCATATACCCAAGAACAAGAAGTCGAAAGGAAAATATCTATCATATAGATACTTTAAGTAGTAGCAATCATGTTGCCCTTCTTCACCTTTTTAGGCCTTCCTAATAAGCCTTGCAACTTTGCTTCCAATGACCAATCTTATTGCATTGGTAGCAAACTGCATCCTTTTGAGACACTTTGGGTTTAGCCTCTTCGGCTTTGACAACATTTGTCCTAGGTTTAGCAACTTTTGCTTTACCTTCTTTTCCTTCCTTTATGAACCCTTTTATTGTGTCAACCATTAACACAATTTGCGGATTGCTCCTTCTTTCATCTCATGAATTAAGAGCTTTCACCACAACATACATCTTTTGCCTAGCTTGCACTTGGAACATTTCCCTGTTTGCGGTGTGCTAGAACAAAAGTATTTATCATGTGCACAAGGTTCTTCATAAGAGCCTTTGAACATGGTGACAAATATAAGGCAAGCAATATTGTCAGAATCATCACTATGTTTCTAATGTTGCTTCCTTATTTGCCCTTTGCAACATTTGCAATAGGTTCAATAGGAACGGATTCGTAATGAGCGTACAAATTTACCTAAGAACCATTCTTTAGGCTTTTGATCCAATCAAAATTATTTGTATCATTCATTTCGAACTTTGTCCTTCATAAGGACGAATCGCAATTATCATTATGTAATGCTACTTCTACAACAAAATATACAAATTATATGAACACATATCAATATCAACACATTTATCATTTAAGAGCAAATAGTGTATTTTACAAATACTCCCACTAAATCATACACCTTCCAATGCAAATAAGCATAATATGCATTTAATGGGCTAAGATCCAACTTTAATTTAATCTCAAGTACGCTATGGCGCACCGCTCAAGATTAAACTAATTAGGTAGAAAAACATCAATCATATCGTATATGACTCTTAGGACTAAGATCCATCTTTAATTTAATCTCAAGTACGCTATGGCGCACCGCTCAAGATTAAACTAATTAGGTAGAAAAACATCAATCATATCGTATATGACTCTTAGGATCTTTTATGAGATTTATTTAAGACATCATATGTCTAAGCATATTTTAATCTCATCTTATGCCTTGGGTCCAAAACCATTTTAATAACCCAATTAAGTTCATTCATATTAAACGTATAGGAACCACCATTTCCTCATCTTGCTCGCAAACGGAATAGAATCAAAGTACCTTGCTATGGCAAGCCCACCCAAAACTATCCGAGTGGTCTCAAGTGTTTAATCATGAATTGGCATAAAAGAACTTAAAAGTTAAATGAAGGTTCTTTAAGGTAGATTATAAGCATATCAGCAAAGATAGTCATAATCATGCACCAGGTAAGTTCCCAGGAAGATAGGTGAGCCACAAGGACTTCTTAAGTACCAACTCTTCCTTAGACAGAACTCACCTAGTCATGCACAATTAGAAATCAATTCTGATTTGGCAACATAATCACTACCTTTTATAAACAATTAGTTTCCTTTTAAATTTCGCGTATTTATGACTTGTTTCCATAAACAATCATAAGATCCAAAATTTACAATGTCTAAATCTAAACATATTAGGAAACTAAATATCATGTTTCAACTAAACATCTAATTTTAAAAAAAATTCTTAACATGTAAGAACAAACAAAACATGCATCGCAATAATTATTAAAATCATATTTTAATCAATTAATCATGCATATCAATGAATCAATCTAGCATGGACTTATAAACTCAATTTTATAACATCCAGATTTTCATATACATTGCAATAATTATTAAAATCACATTTTAATCAATTAATCATGTATATCAATGAATCAATCTATCGCGGACTTATAAACTCAATTTTATAACATCCAGATTTTCATATGAACATATCAGATTGTAAACAAAATCACAGAATAGCGTAAAAATTAAACAAACCGATTCGCCCGCCATCATTATGTCGCGTGACATAACCGGCCGATTACGTATTTCTCCCTGTGGCCTACTATGTCGCACGACATAGGTAGCCGTCATAGATTTCCAGATTTCAATCAATTCGAGATTACATGCAATTAAATCATATAAAACAACCCTTTTGATTTAATTCAACATAATTCGAAAACGATTTTCACATTGTTTCACATAAACAATCAAAATTCTATCGCATACAAAAACATGCAACGAACATATAAACAATTTATATAATCATTCTAGCATGTTAATTCAAACTTAACCATATGAACGGGGCTTTGATACCACTGTTGGGTTTTATGGATCCATGCGCAGAGGAATTAAGCATAAAATTAACACAAAACCCAAGCCCTAAGATCCGTTCTATACGATTAAATTGAATTGCTATGAGATAGAATTTACCAACCTAAATTGCTTTCCGGTCTTGAGCTATCGAACGGATAATTATGTGATTCGTAATCACAAACTTTTGATCTTCAAATCTTCGAATCTTCAACTCCTTTGGATCTTCAGATTTGAACTCTAGGTCTTTGATTTGTTTGAACAAAACTAAGACCCTCTTTTGGTAATCCACACAAATATGAATGTCGAGAACAATTCTCGGGTTGGGAATTGCTAGATTCCTAAAACTTATGGAAGAATATTGAGAGTATTTTGTTATGATTTTCCCTTGAAAATTTCGGCCGCACAATTAGGGTTAATGTACCTCTCATATTTATACTACTTTAGTATGAATATGTTTCCTAATCGAATTAGGAGACCAGTCATCAAAAACGCGTCGCGGCTAGTTATGTCGCGCGACATAAGTAGCCGGTGGCTAGTTATGTCGCGTGACATAACTAGCCGCTGCTAGTTATGTCGCGTGACATAAGTTGCCATATACGTAAACTCTCAATCATTCTTCCCTTGGTTCAACCAACTCATTCTATTTGTGTGTGACCCAATAGGATTGTATTATGTTGGCAATGAGTCCGATCATATCGACCCTCATAAGACATAAGCGGACTCTAGCAAGCCATTATGTCTACCCAAATAGCACAACGTAAGAGTTCACGTTTCCAATGGTACACTTCCATTTTTCCCTTTGTCTCACGATGTTATATTGAACACAAGTCATGGTCCACGACAACTTGTATTTGTTCAATGCTTTCTCGATCTTGAGTATAATGATAGTCCAATCGTATTGGGGTGTGGCCACACGCTTTCATCATTATCACTCATCGAGGGGCCCAAACAAAACATCTCTCTTTCGAGGGACAAATTCCATCTTGACTTATCATCCTTCCCATCATGAATCCGATCATGCCAAAGATAGCCTTTATAGATATCGTGTTAAGATACTGTTTGACTAAAATCAAACATAACTTTCATCATATGTAAGGTCATGATAATCTCAGGTCTAGGGACTAAATGAAGTGACCATATGAGATTTAATTATGACATTTGACCATGACATAAATCTCATACGGGTCAAGTCCAGTCACTTGTTCTCTAACAAGTACCCATAATTTCAATGTGCATCTCTATGCATATAATCATCATATGATTATCCATTGACAATTATACTAATTATTCTCTTAATAATCAGGGACGGAGATTATTACAATAAATATGCAAACTATATAATAATCAAATAATAAACATAAACGATAAAGATGATACATAACGGTTTTCAGTTAAACATAACTAAAGCCTAGGGCATTACACCAACAAAGGCTACCTCTTTAAAAGACTCCAAAGTTTTGGGTACTTGGTCGTTAAGTGACTTGTACGCCAATCTTAGATTCTATGAATTAAAATTAAATCATATTGAAGAGATTGAAGGGAAAACCAAATCGCTATCCATGTCCGTCGTGGAACATGAGGAGAAACCATCTACATCCAATCAAACTGCAGATCCTTCCATATCAACCTCATCACTCATCGAGATGGATGATGATGATTTTGCCATGTTTGTGAAAAGATTCCAAAAATTTAGAAAATCCTCAAAACCTTTCACAAAATCATTTTCAAAAGGCAAACCTCCTGCAACGTTTTCTAAGGCTGGAGATACAAAGAAAAAGAGTGATCTAGTTTGCTACAATTGTAGAAAACCTGGTCACTTCGCATCTGAGTGTCCACAGCCTAAATATGAATACATGAAAAAGAAAACCTCTCCTGCGAAATTTTCTCGTCGCAAGGGAATGGTTGCCGAGGAGGAAGAGAATTCCAAGGAATTGGCTACTTGGATTGGAAACAGATTCTCGATGATGGAAGTGATGATGAAACCGAAGAGGTTAATCTCTCGCAATTGCGTACGCTTCCGATGAGTCGATTCTCGAGTCAATCGAGTCGCAAGATATGGAAGAAAAAGAGGTTTCTACAAAACTTCCAAATTTTACGTTGGATGAAAATATCAAACTTACTCCTAGCATTAAGATAGGAAATTGCTCGTATTCACGTCCCATTTTTCCTCCTACAAATGCTTCACCTTCAAAAACAATTCCAAAGAAGAAAATTTTGAAAAAGGTGGTGGAAGAGGTTTCTCCCATGGAACATGAAAGGATGTTCAAGGAAGCTGAAACGGTGATCTATCAATTCTCTAATCTTAAGAAAGCCTTAAGCTTAGCTCATGATGAACTTAATCTGTACAAGACGGAGAAAACTGTGATGAAGTCCGAAATTTCAAATCTTAAGGACCAAATCAGAAGTATGACTCCTCTTGCTGATCAGAATCGCATCCTTGAAACTAAGGTTGCTGCACTTCAACTCCGGAACGATGACTTGGTAACCCAAATCAATGATCTCCAAAAGATTATTGATTCGTGGCTCAAGTCTCAATCCACCAAGGATAAAATCATGGACTCCCAAGTTCCTCCTGGAATTAAGGAAGGCCTAGGTTTTGGATCTGAGGAAGAGGAGAAGTGTGCATCCTCGAGTGAAAAGGATGGGGAAATTTTGGAACTAACTAAAGAAATTCCTAAGGGGAAGCATGCTAAAGGAAAGGGTAAAGGACAACAAATTAATTATGTCTACCCTAAAGGAAAGCAATATGGAAAGAATTCTGTGTTGAAACCTAAGGATTACGTAGGGAAGCAACAAGAGGAAATGGCTTATGGAATTGGTCGCATACCCGCTTCCAACCGCTCCTGGTGGAAAAGGTGGTGCTGCTAACTCCAGTCGACCGCGCATCTTCTTCGACCGCTCCTCCCGCCTTCAAAAGCAGGAATAGTGTTCCCAGGAAATACGTGGTCAAACCAAAGTCTGTTCCCTTTATCTCAGCCGGACTCTTAGCCGGAACCGCTCCTCCAAAACCGCTTCCTTGTCCCAAACTGCATGCAACTCCTAAGAAGAGTAAGGAGTTAGTAAAACCTCATGAAGCTTGTAGCTATTATAAATGTTCTGTGTGTGATGGTTTAGGTCACAAGGCTGCAGAATGTCTTTTGCGGTTCACATCCAATGCCAGAAGAGTAAACCTCCTTCTGTCAAGCAGGTGTGGGTCGTAAAGGGTTGCTAACTTCAGGACCCAAGGAATAAAGGGGGACCTCGTTCTTAATGTTTACATTTCAGGTCCTTTGCTTCATGGCTGGTCACTCCAAGGATAATGAATGGTATCTTGACAGTGGCTGCTCAAGACATATGACTGGAGATAGATCATTACTTGAAGATGTCGTTGAAGCAAGTGGTCCGTCTGTGTAACGACCCTAACCCTAGACACAATTTTAGTATAACATTATATACTTTTAATATTAATATCAACCTTATGTGTTTATTTTATATCTTTAAATTTCTTATATTAGGATAAAATGATAAGGAAATAAATAGTGTTCTAAAGGAAAAATAATAATTAGAAATAAATAAAGTAATAGAATGGAGTGGTAATAAAATGGACAAATAAAATGTTATGGGTTGAGAGAATTAATTTAAATTGATGAAAGAGTGTTTGGTAGGGAATATTTGGAGTGGGGGACAACTCCCTAAAACCCTCCCCAAATCCCTCCATATCCGCCCCCTTCCTCCTTTACCATTTACATACTCCACCTCCCTTCTTCTCCTCCTGGATATTCTCTCTCAAATCCATGGAACTCCATTGTTGAAGCTTCACCTTCCAAGGCTCCTACCAAGATCAATCCTTCACCATTTTTAGATCCGAGAGCACTTTTGGAATCGGGAGACCAAGAGGAGTTCATCAAGCTAAAGAAATCCATGATCCATCTCCCATTTTAATGTGAGTTATTATGACTTCCTTTCTTTAAATGTTCATAAACTATTGATGTTGTTATTATTGTTATAATGGTTATTTGAGGCCTTAGAAACTTTCTTGGATGTTGAGAAATTTGGTAAGGAAATAGAATGTTGTGGTTGGTTAGGAAAAATGGGTCAAGAAGGTAAGCAAATGGGTTAATTAAATTATGAAATTTATACTTGGAAAGTGATAGTGAAATGGGTAGTGATTCAAAGGGTAAATGATATAAGATTTAATCATTTTTGGGTTACATGGCTTAGTATGTGAATTGTTATGACTTTCCTTCTTATGAATGATCATAAATTATAAATGTTGTTCTTGTTATATTAATGGGTGTTACATGCTTTAGAACCTTACATGAGTTAGAAAATGGGTAAATGAATTTGGTTGAGGATAATGTTCTTGGAAGATGATTTAGAGGGTATAAAATGGGTAAAATGTAGAATGATAAATGACTTAGAATTCTTTATTTTGGGGTTGCATGATTTAGGGTGAACTTGGTGAAGCTAGGAAATCTTCTTGTTGATTTTTAATGTAGAGTAGAAGGAAAACTTGGGAAGTGAAAGAAAATGGTAAGAGATTACAATTTGGGAAACCTGGGAATTCATGGATCCGGCACTTGGGCGGTCGCCTGCGGGGCGTGAGCGGCCGCCCATGTGTTCAGAATTTAGAGTGCCTTGTAAAGCCTCTTGGCGGTCGCCCAAGAGGTATGGGCGGTCGCCCAAGACCCCAGGAAGTTTAACTGTAAATCATAACCGGAATTTGTTAGCAACATTGTTTGGTCACTTATAGATTGTGACCCCACTTAGTAAATTGAGCTTGAACCTTCATAGAGGCCTTGTTTTATTGTATAATGACCTTGTAGGATGGATTGATGATATTTCCTTGCCTTACATTGAGTTCATATACACTGTTTATATTATGCATAGTGTGTTGAATAAATGTTGCACTATGATAATTGTTAAATATGAGTATATATTACCATGTTGCTATGTTGCTTATCCCCTTTGTGGATTTATATTGCAAGTTTATGATATGTACTGGACTTCGGTATACCGGTGGTTGGAGGGTTGTTTCTGGTGAATATTGCTTTAAGCAGTTCACAGGAGATGAGTTATGTCAATAACTATCTCGGTTGTTAGGGGGTCGTTTCGGTGAATATGCCTAACAGCTTCACGGGAGATGAGTTATGACAATAACTATCTCGGTTGTTCGGGGTTTTATGAATATTGCCTAAGCGCTTCATAAGGGATGAGTTATGACGATAACTATCTCGCTTGTACGATTTGTTTGTGAATAATGCCTAAGCAGCTTCAATCGGAGATGAGTTATGACAATAACTATCTCGATTGTTTGGGGGTATTTATTACTCTGTTTGTTATATGATATTGATTCTCGTGGATATACATTCACGGAATAAGATTGGAGTATTATTATACCCAATGTTGTACGACTCTGCGTTCGTGACGGAAAAGGTAAACCAAGGTAATGTAAGGTGTTTACGGCTTTTCCAACGTGTTATATGCAACTTGTTATGTGTTGCATCTTATATGGCATATTGCCGCATTCATAATAGCTTGCCGAGATTTATTCTCACCCCTCTCCTTTTACTGTTTTTAGATTCCGAGACAGGTGGACCAGCCAAGTAAGGGCGGTGAGGAGTTTGGAAGTTATATTGTGAGAATTGTCGGGGTATGATTAGGTTGGTATAGAAAGTGTGCTTTGGTATAATTCAATTACGGAATTGTATTTATAAATCTTCATTTTATGTTATAACCGAGGCCTTTTTGTAACTAAAACAGTTTCTTACTTTCTAAGTTGGTCAATTATTTCTCCATTGTGAAAAGGTGTAGATTTATTTTTAAATGGTTATAATAATTGTATTTAATTTTGAAAGTTAAATACAAGTTTTAAAAGATTAGGAAAAATTGGGTTAGTTTGAGGATGCTCCAGCTTGGGACACGTGTAGGTTCCGAGTCGGGGTCCTCACAGTTGGTATCAGAGCTCGGTTAGAGTTCTCGGGTAGAGTCTAGCTGAGTGAGAGTGTGCGATAACTTACGTCGAGAGTTTAACACAGGAATTTGTTCAAAGACAGAAAATGATATTGACCATCCAAGGAATTAAGGAAATGTGAGCAATATGGAGAGATAGATTCCTCCACAATCATTTGAGGTATATTACCTGTCTCCGGAATTAGGGATCATATTTTTCTAAATTCCTGTTCATGTTGTTCTCATGTGGCATTATATTTCGCTTTATTTGCATAAATGGTCTAAGAGTTGCCTTATGTACTGGAGGTTCTACTCTTATGGGAGAGTACCTCGAATCATTCTTGATTATCATGGTAATTGTGATTAAGTGGGCATGGATTGCCGGTGGATGTGGTAGAGATACCAATCCGTGAATTATTGTCATATTGACCTGAACTATTTGAGTAATTGTTGTGTTTGGGGAGGACTATCGCAAGAAACGAGTCTCCTTATCTATGTTTGATTTGCCTCCGTGTGTAGTTGAGGCGGATAAGTTATTTATTGATATTATGTCATATATGCGTAAATATCGAAAGTATGGCCTAATTAAGAGTGGCTTATGGTTGTATAACTTGCGTGAGTATTTATACATTGGTGTCTCGTGGTGGAGACTAGATATATAAGACTAGTATGGAAAGTGATAGTTTACGTGGGATTATGTAGGTTATAGAATATCGCGAGTACGAGATCTTATGAAACTGATATATCTTTGCTTTATGTGCTATAAGTATATTCTCTAATGAGAGATTGATTGTATTCTTGCTACTATTTGAATAGGAAATCAGATATTCTTGTAGGTAATATCACCCTATAAGTTGATTAAGTGGTGTTTTCCATGTGAGTTTCAAATTGGGTTTCCATCAGGTATCATACCAGTGTTGGACAATTGTGTAGGCTTCTCAAGAACTTGACTAGAAACTTAACAGAAAAAAAAAATAACGGAGATTGGAAACAAAAGAATTCAAGTCGAGTCTTGTATTTAATACAATCTCCGTAAGAAGTTATTGCCCCGCACAGGTGCTTACGGTTTATATGGCAATCTTCTAGTAAGATAAAACGACTTATAAGTAAATGATAGGAGCACTCCAAATCAATTACTCTAACGAACAACACTTTGTTTTGAACTTTGGACTTTGAAGGATTGAATGCATCAATATGCAATGATTTGGGTATGTTTTTCTATCTTACTAGAGGGTAGGGAGACTCAAATGACTGTGTATGTTAATTGAAATTCGGAGGGGAAGTATATAAAGAGAGTCAAAGGGTTTGGTGGCTTTTCCCTTGAAAAGTCACAACTTTTCGGGTATAACAGCACTTTGCACGGCCGTGTCCAATGAACTGCACGGCCGTGCAAGGCAATATGCACGGTCGAGTTCATGGCTCTGCACGGTCGAGTGGCAAGGCAAGGCACGGTGCACGGCCGTGTCCTAGACACTTGCACGGCCGTGCAGAAGCTTCTTCAGCCTGCTCGTCAGCCCTTTAGCCACAACAAGTCCACACCAATTTTGGGACCAACCCAAAACACACTTTGACCCAATATTTAAGTTACAAATCATTTGTCATTAATTTCTCATTCACACGGAAATGGTTTTGAGATATTAAATGAGTTATATATAATCTACAACAAATGTAGATTATCATTTGTAACTAGTTCCGTTAACACATAACGAACTTCCGTTAGAAATTAGATCAACGTTAAGTTAAACTTAACTTTCCGTTATCCATTTCCAACAATCCCCCACATGAATGACAATTAATGCATGTATGCAAATTCGTCCAAAGTTCCGGCGAACTATTATTACATCGGGATAGATAGCTTGTGGCCTTGAATCTTCCCTAGTGAAATATTATCGGATATACTAGCCATTTGGTAGCGAGTCGCTTTGAACCAGTGACTGTCGGGTGTATACCAAGACAACAATACTCACATAATAACAGCTCTAACAATTGTTGTTCTCACGTTTTGTCCATTTTGGCCCTGGACCGTATCTCATTCATAAGCGTTCATTTAGAGGCGGCCTAATTACCTCTCGCTTTATATAGGTGATTCTCACTATAAGGAGTATCATGCACTACTCCACCCGTAGGTATAGAAATCATTAAAAGTTTTCTCAACTTATCCTCACCACTGCTGCATGTGCTAGTACTTGGACGTTCTGGGAATGAGTATTCAACATTTCTAGGTTAATAAACCGAGTTGTTGTTTCCAAGTAACTCAACTAGAACTTATAACTTGGTTGTCTCATTGAACCAAGGGCCTGGGATCTCCATTTCTCAAGGTTGAGTGTCCGCTATAAGTTCTTTTGTTGTGGGTTTTAAACCCATTCCCCTTAACAGCTTATACAGCTTGATCTCTATTACTACCCTTAGGTAGACGGCTCCGATTTTGACTTCACATGGCTAGTTGTGACAGTCGCATATTGAGATCAATTGTACTATGGTAGTGTGTCTAAGACCATTATGTCTAGACTTACCATGACGTTCTACACCTTTTCCTATTTTTCATTGTCGTCACAATGCCTTAGGTCATGTAGACACAAGCTTATTCCACGAAGGAATATCTTTCAAGACCATTCAACTTACATAGGAATTGTAATCTTTTAATCATAAGTATATCCTTAAGTACACCAAGTACTTAAGATTATAATATTCCAGTGATTGATTACAATTACAATTAGACCTTTAGTCTATCTAGAATGATCAGTCCCTTCGAGTTATCAAATTCTTCTATCGGTCAGTTTCTTCAAGTGGTTATTATCTCTGTACCGTTCAGACTTCCCAAGTATTCAGTATCTCTAAGTGGTTTGACCTCCTTAGAGTCTACCTTTCAGAGATCTACTTTACAGAAGGAACTAATCCTTCAGATGTTCTAGAGATCTTTATCTCTAATATAACATCGGCTAATCCCATATCTTTCATGTCAAAGTTCTTCTTTAACATGTCTTTGGTATTCATGATCAATTCATGACTACCATTGTTATCCACGTAAGGATAGACTATTAACAAATGATTCAGATGTTCTTTTAATGTATCTAGACACATTTGTCACATTCATTAATCTTGAATCCATTTGATAACATAGTTCTATCGAACTTCTTATGCCACTGTTTAGTTGCGTGTTTAGTCCATATGAATACACAAGTAGATCCAACACGGTTGTGCGACATAGAACGCTCTGTTGTGTCATTTTGGATAATCTTGCATGAATCATAATGTCCTTTTGACAACTATCCCGGCTTTCTACTTATCAACATCCATAGGCTTTATACTTTCTTTTAAGAATCCAATTGCAACCTAATGGTTTGCAACTTCGAGGGAGATCTACCAATTCCCAAGTATTATTAAGCATTATGAATCTTTATCTCATTGTTAATAGCCTCTTTCCGTAACGAACTATCCGGACCGTATAACGCTTCCTTAACAGCTTGCCGATTCGTTTTCCAACATAAATGATAGAAACTCAGACCAAAAGACTTTTCCACTCTTGCCCCTTTACTACGTCTAGGTCCTTCATCTTCCACTTGAGATGGACCGTTTGTAGTCTAATATTTGAAGGTTTCATCCTTGGTACATCTAGTTTTTGCAACCCAACGGTTTGCATAAGGAAGATCAACCATCTTCCTAGTAGAGTAGGATGAATTTGTCCTTCAACTGTATCTTGTTTTCTTCTTCTTATTAAGAAAATCACTTACAGTTCTATAAATTTTCTTATTAAAATTTATGCATTTCCTATCATTTCAAGGAAGTATATTCTCAAAGAATATAACATGTCTTGCTTAAGTATTTCTACTTTAGCCGAATACCCCTACGCTTAGGTATTTATAAAACAGCCTTACGAATACTTCAAATTCGTTAGGAGTTTTTATCATCAAATAACTTCCACATATATGATGATCCATTCTTTTAATCAACGCTTAACAGTTTCTGTTAATACTAGAAGTTCATATCAATAGAACTTATGTATTTATCTTGTACCCCCACACTTGAGGTGTACCTCCACATATCAAATATTTTATGAATGTCCTAATTCGTATTTAATATTTTCTTTTATGTGGAGTCATTTAATTGTAATAACCAAGTTATCTACAATGTCTTTCATCTCCTTGAGATGAACCGACGACATAGTCATATCTATGTTTAAGTGAGGTCTCTTCAACCATTTTTCCCCGTAAGGAAACTCGTTTGAAGAATACTGCATTTTTCATTTCAAATTTGTTCGTCACAAATCTATATGCAATACTGTTAGTTTGCATATCCAATGGAAACGTAATCCATGGTTTTGGGTCCTATCTTAACCTCTTTAGGTTTAGATATTTCTACCTTTGCTAGGTATACCCACATAAGACGGAACTTATCAATAAGGAGTTCACTATCTCCTTAAAAGTTCTATCTTCCTTTTTTCAATTGATTTGAGTGTGTAAGAAGCATTCGTTTGATAAATATGTGTCAGCATCCCAACAATTATTTTTTCAAACGGTACTACATACTAACCACCTCTATCACTTCGAAACTCTTAATTGCTAATTAAGATGAATCGCAAACCTTATTGTTTACTTAAAACTTTAAGGTTTTACTATTCCAAAAGACGAACTTTTGCATTATCAAATAATCACAAATAGAAGTAAAGAACTATCTATTTACTATCTTTAGTTTGAACTGATTTCTACAAAAGAAATCACAATTGATTTGCGAATCAAACTTCATCTTAGGTAGTAATTTTTTAAATTAACTCGTCGACTTAGTGAATTTAAATTTACTTAACCTAATTGAACACGCCATAACAATTGGAACACTTCAAACCAAGTAAATAAAATTTGAAATTTTATTCTTCGCACTTAGGCGGATAAACAATTGCAATTTAAGTTAAGGAGTCCTTCAACAAGGTACCCTTTACTAACACAATAACCACATTTGGTCTATTCAATCTTATGCCCCTAAAGGCTAAGTTGATCAAAGTTCAATGGAACATTTCTATCTTCGTTCACATTGGGTTGAAGAGGGTTTCCATCTTGGTTGTTGATTCTAGGATGTCGACATTCCCTAGCCATATGCCCGGGTTTGCCGCAATTAAAACAACTACCTTTAACCTTCTTGGTGGTCCTCTTCACTTTCCCGGTGTTCTTTCTCTTGTTTCCGGCACTTGTTTCCACCAAGTTCACTTTCGGTCTTTTAGTCACAATACACATAGTATTGTGCATCTCGAGAAAATCCCAAAATTCTCTCGCGGTCTTTATGCCACAACACACCTTGTATTGTGCATAATCCAAGCCACTAAGAATGTAATTGCGACACAAGAAATCACCGTGATTCCATGTATCCAGGTCATTCTTTGCTTTAGATTCATCATCATCGGATATCAATGGTGGATATTCCCAAAGAAAATGCACCAATTTTAATGTTGTCAAATAGACCAACATTTTCTGTTGCCACCTTTTAAAGTTCATCCCGGTAAGAATACCCGGTCTTTCCGCATGTACGAACACATGAGACGGAGGGAGAGCATTAAGAGGTGCAACCCTTGAGGTTGTACGGGAAGGAGGTTTCTTACCATGAACCGGGTGAGACGGTGTAACATTGTTGAACGTAGCGTCACCTTGAGAAGGAGGCGTCACATTCCCTTGACTTGATTCTGTGGAGTCTTTCTCGTTTGCCATCTTGAAGATCTTGAAGAAGCGTAAATAACTTCTTACGATTGTTGGACAATTGTGTAGGCTTCTCAAGAACTTGACTAGAAACTTAACAGAAAAAAAAAATAACGGAGATTGGAAACAAAAGAATTCAAGTCGAGTCTTGTATTTAATACAATCTCCGTAAGAAGTTATTGCCCCGCACAGGTGCTTACGGTTTATATGGCAATCTTCTAGTAAGATAAAACGACTTATAAGTAAATGATAGGAGCACTCCAAATCAATTACTCTAACGAACAACACTTTGTTTTGAACTTTGGACTTTGAAGGATTGAATGCATCAATATGCAATGATTTGGGTATGTTTTTCTATCTTACTAGAGGGTAGGGAGACTCAAATGACTGTGTATGTTAATTGAAATTCGGAGGGGAAGTATATAAAGAGAGTCAAAGGGTTTGGTGGCTTTTCCCTTGAAAAGTCACAATTTTTCGGGTATAACAGCACTTTGCACGGCCGTGTCCAATGAACTGCACGGCCGTGCAAGGCAATATGCACGGTCGAGTTCATGGCTCTGCACGGTCGAGTGGCAAGGCAAGGCACGGTGCACGGCCGTGTCCTAGACACTTGCACGGCCGTGCGAAGCTTCTTCGGCACAGCTCGTCAGCCCTTTAGCCACAACAAGTCCACACCAATTTTGGGACCAACCCAAAACACACTTTGACCCAATATTTAAGTTACAAATCATTTGTCATTAATTTCTCATTCACACGGAAATGGTTTTGAGATATTAAATGAGTTATATATAATCTACAACAAATGTAGATTATCATTTGTAACTAGTTCCGTTAACACATAACGAACTTCCGTTAGAAATTAGATCAACGTTAAGTTAAACTTAACTTTCCGTTATCCATTTCCAACAACCAGGATATTGAGGCTTTGAGTTGATATAAGGTACTATTTTGGCATTCGGATTCCTAGATAGAGGACACTGATTAGGATGATGGAATTGATGATTCAACTTGGGAAATTAATTGATAAAGAAGATAATTAGCTTAGCGAAACTCCGTAAGGATAAATTAGCACTATAATTAGAAAAGATGATACTTGGTGGTTATTTATAGATTATGGAGATCTCAAATTAGTAACTGTGAAGAATAAGTATTCGTTAACACTTGTTGAGGATGTGTATGACTGATTTTAGAAACTAGTAGAATACTCAATGGTTATTAGTTGAATTTTCGGGATGTTACAATTGTAGTGAAAATTTGCTTTAAGGATATACTTAAGACAACATTTATATATAGTATGACTGTTTTGATTTGTGGATTGTGTATTAGTTATGGAGAGGTAAATAGGGTAAATACGAAGAAGTATAATAGATGCAGTTATTGGTGATTTAAAGGATCAACTTCAGAAATTGGTAATATATGTATATGGTTCGTTTTGAGAATTGATTATCATTAGTTGAGAAAATGAGGATGAATCTTACTGGAAGACAGGATACTTTAGGATGATTATATACTATAAGTCGACTTAGTTACGTGAATCATATGAGGGATTAGTGTGATGCTTGAAAGATATTGACGTTATACGGATTTTGAGTTTGTTGATGGTTATTGAGAGTTAAGTTAAATTATACCGTAATGTTTAATTGAAATTTGGGAATGATTGATCTATGAGAGTTCCAATTATATTTTCTTATTTAGAAATTATGGTATTTGATTGGGAACTAGATGTTTACAATATGTTGTTGCTAAGTACAATACCAATATCAAAGGTAGGGAATAGATGACTCACATTAAGTAAAGGTGTTGAATATTCAACTTGAAGAATTATTGAATTGAGGATGCTTTGCCAAGTTTATAACCTTAATGAATGTTTAGTGTATTTATCGGAGATAGTAATAAGTATTACGAGATTGTGTTTTCTTATAAGGAATTCAACTAAGTAAAAATATTATGAGTGGTGGCTACACTATAAATAGAAGTTAAACAAGAGTATTATGTTAGAATTGTTTTAAATGTGCTTTAAAACTTTGGATTGTATATTGAACTTCGGTATGAGCAATTGTGCCCTTCGGGGATAGTTGATTTAATAAGGTCAAGAACCCATTTTCGTGTAAATTAAAATGTGAGTAATTTAACTATCTACCACCGGTATGGGACGGTTGTAGATAATTAAATCACTCGAGTTATTTTGTTAGCTTATCAATCTTTTGAAATTTCTTAAATTGTGAGTGGTTTAGTTAATTAAAACTGGTATGGGCCGGTTTTAAATAAATAAACCATTCGGGTCTCTTTGAATCTCTTTTTATATTATCCTTTGGAATTTTGAAAGATGTTGTAACTTTCAGAAAGACTTGGTATCCTAAAGATATAAATTGTTCAGAAGCAAGTAGAAATTGCAACCTAGTTTTCCTATAATGATTAATTGTATTCAAGTTTTGGTCCGAGAAATGAATTGATAAATGTGGGGTTATTATTGTGTCGATCACAATAGACTCGATTTTGTTTTGGAGTTGGATCGGCTCCGTTGTGGGCGGCCAACCCTTCAATTTGAATATTGATTTGTCACTAGTCCTGAACATAATTGGAACATTGAATGGTGACAATAGAATGTTGACGTTAGAAGATTTATTAAAATATTTAGAGTTCTAGGTTGAACTTGAGAGTATTATCACTATAGATTTTGTGATTGAGTTACATTGAAAGTAAAGAAGGGTATGTTGTTCTGTTATAGAAAGTTGAATTGTATTTTCTACTCGTTATATATATATAGCTTGATGAGATGTTATTAATAAAGTCCTCACATATGTTAGTGGATAATTCGATTGTATAAAACCCATAGTGTTAAATGGATTGGATAGACATCGTTCGGGAAGGTCATTTTGGGAAGGTAGGAATGCTATTAAGTTTAACCTTGTAAAAATTTGAAGAATCATTACTTGTGGTTGATGATATGCTACGGGCATATACAATAGATTTAGTAATCGATAGGACATAAGGTTACCAATGGTTGGATACGTATAATAGCAGTTATCATTCTAGCATTGAGATAAAACCGTATGAGGCATAGTTTGGGGAGAAAATATCGATCTCTAATTTGTTGGGGTGAGTTTGGAGAAGCAAGGCCTAAGGTAAATTGGCGCCAAGATTCGTTAATCCATTTGAAGCTTTAGAAAAGGTTGGTGATTTGACTTATAGACTGGTTTGGAGAAGCTTATAGAGTATTTGAAGTTTTAATGTAATATCGTCTCATTAATGGAATTAGAAATCGTGGAAAAGAATCACGGCATTGAAGAAACTATATGGAATTGGAGTCTGAGGTATGCATAAGTAACCGAGGCGGATTGAACTTTTAGGTAAGTCTTTTTTAAAAAAAAAAATCGGGACGAATTTTCTTTAAGGGGGAGTGAGTGTAACGACCCTAACCCTAGACACAATTTTAGTATAACATTATATACTTTTAATATTAATATCAACCTTATGTGTTTATTTTATATCTTTAAATTTCTTATATTAGGATAAAATGATAAGGAAAAAAATAGTGTTCTAAAGGAAAAATAATAATTAGAAATAAATAAAGTAATAGAATGGAGTGGTAATAAAATGGACAAATAAAATGTTATGGGTTGAGATAATTAATTTAAATTGATGAAAGAGTGTTTGGTAGGGAATATTTGGAGTGGGGGACAACTCCCCTAAAACCCTCCCCAAATCCCCTCCATATCCGCCCCCCCCCTTCCTCCTTTACCATTTACATACTCCACCTCCCTTCTTCTCCTCCTGGATATTCTCTCTCAAATCCATGGAACTCCATTGTTGAAGCTTCACCTTCCAAGGCTCCTACCAAGATCAATCCTTCACCATTTTTAGATCCGAGAGCACTTTTGGAATCGGGAGACCAAGAGGAGTTCATCAAGCTAAAGAAATCCATGATCCATCTCCCATTTTAATGTGAGTTATTATGACTTCCTTTCTTTAAATGTTCATAAACTATTGATGTTGTTATTATTGTTATAATGGTTATTTGAGGCCTTAGAAACTTTCTTGGATGTTGAGAAATTTGGTAAGGAAATAGAATGTTGTGGTTGGTTAGGAAAATGGGTCAAGAAGGTAAGCAAATGGGTTAATTAAATTATGAAATTTATACTTGGAAAGTGATAGTGAAATGGGTAGTGATTCAAAGGGTAAATGATATAAGATTTAATCATTTTTGGGTTACATGGCTTAGTATGTGAATTGTTATGACTTTCCTTCTTATGAATGATCATAAATTATAAATGTTGTTCTTGTTATATTAATGGGTGTTACATGCTTTAGAACCTTACATGAGTTAGAAAATGGGTAAATGAATTTGGTTGAGGATAATGTTCTTGGAAGATGATTTAGAGGGTATAAAATGGGTAAAATGTAGAATGATAAATGACTTAGAATTCTTTATTTTGGGGTTGCATGATTTAGGGTGAACTTGGTGAAGCTAGGAAATCTTCTTGTTGATTTTTAATGTAGAGTAGAAGGAAAACTTGGGAAGTGAAAGAAAATGGTAAGAGATTACAATTTGGGAAACCTGGGAATTCATGGATCCGGCACTTGGGCGGTCGCCCAAGGGGGCGTGAGCGGCCGCCCATGTGTTCAGAATTTAGAGTGCCTTGTAAAGCCTCTTGGGCGGTCGCCCAAGAGGTATGGGCGGTCGCCCAAGACCCCAGGAAGTTTAACTGTAAATCATAACCGGAATTTGTTAGCAACATTGTTTGGTCACTTATAGATTGTGACCCCCACTTAGTAAATTGAGCTTGAACCTTCATAGAGGCCTTGTTTTATTGTATAATGACCTTGTAGGATGGATTGATGATATTTCCTTGCCTTACATTGAGTTCATATACACTGTTTATATTATGCATAGTGTGTTGAATAAATGTTGCACTATGATAATTGTTAAATATGAGTATATATTACCATGTTGCTATGTTGCTTATCCCCTTTGTGGATTTATATTGCAAGTTTATGATATGTACTGGACTTCGGTATACCGGTGGTTGGAGGGTTGTTTCTGGTGAATATTGCTTTAAGCAGTTCACAGGAGATGAGTTATGTCAATAACTATCTCGGTTGTTAGGGGGTCGTTTCTGGTGAATATGCCTAAGCAGTTCACAGGAGATGAGTTATGACAATAACTATCTCGGTTGTTCGGGGGTTTATGAATATTGCCTAAGCAGTTCATAAGGGATGAGTTATGACGATAACTATCTCAGTTGTACGATTTGTTTGTGAATAATGCCTAAGCAGTTCACTGGAGATGAGTTATGACAATAACTATCTCGATTGTTTGGGGGTATTTATTACTCTCTGTTTGTTATATGATATTGATTCTGGTGGATATACATTCACGGAATAAGATTGGAGTATTATTATACCCAATGTTGTACGACTACTGTTCAGACGGGAAAAGGTAAACCAAGGTAATGTAAGGTGTTTACAGCTTTTCCAACGTGTTATATGCAACTTGTTATGTGTTGCATCTTATATGGCATATTGTTGCATTCATAATAGCTTGCTGAGATTTATTCTCACCCCTCTCCCTTTACTGTTTTTAGATTCCGAGACAGGTGGACCAGCCAAGTAAGGGCGGTGAGGAGTTTGGAAGTTATATTGTGAGAATTGTCGGGGTATGATTAGGTTGATATAGAAAGTGTGCTTTGGTATAATTCAATTACGGAATTGTATTTATAAATCTTCATTTTATGTTATAACCGAGGCCTTTTTGTAACTAAAACAGTTTCTTACTTTCTAAGTTGGTCAATTATTTCTCCATTGTGAAAAGGTGTAGATTTATTTTTAAATGGTTATAATAATTGTATTTAATTTTGAAAGTTAAATACAAGTTTTAAAAGATTAGGAAAAATTGGGTTAGTTTGAGGATGCTCCAGTTTGGGACACGTGTAGGTTCCGGGTCGGGGTCCTCACAGTCTGTAACCTTCGGTGACAACAACAAAGGCAAGACCATTGGATATGGAATTATAAGGAGAAGAAACCTAACTATTGAGAAGGTTTCTCTTGTTGAAGGACTCAAGCACAACCTCCTTTCAATTTCTCAATTTTGCGACAAAGGAATGCTTTGCAACTTCACGTCATCAAATTGCTTTATCAAAGATAGCATTTCCGGCGTCACCCTACTCACAGGGATTCGTAAGAGTAATATTTACATTATTGATCTAAATTCTGCATGTAGTATTACTAATCTCTGTTTTGTAGCTAAGAATGTGAGCGAAAATAGTTGGCTATGGCACAAGAGGTTGAGCCACTTGAACTTCAAGTATCTTGCAAAGATTGGTAGGGAAAACCTCGTTCGTGGTTTACCCAAAGTGGCTGACCACCATCCAGAGAAATGCAGTGCATGCCGGCAGTAAGCGATCCGCGTCGTCTTTCACAGAAGACCGCTCCATCAACTTCAAGATGCTTACAACTGCTTCACATAGATTTGTTTGGACCCGTAACCACTGCCAGCATTGGAGGAAATAGATATACCTTAGTGGTGGTGGATGATTACTCAAGATATACTTGGGTTGAGATGATGATTTCCAAAGATGACTGCTATGAGATTCTCACCGCACTTTTTAGACGGCTCCAAACTCAAAAAGAAGACGACATCGTTAGTGTTCGATCAGATAATGGAACAGAATTCAAGAACAACGGTGTTGCTCAGTATTGTGATGACCACGGGATTGATCACAATTTTTCAACCGCTGGTGTTCCACAACAAAATGGGGTTGTAGAAAGGAAGAATAGGACGTTGATTGAGGCTGGAAAGACAATGATATCTGAAGTGAAGCTACCTTAGTATTTTTGGGCTGAAGCAATCAATACCGCATGCTTTACTCAGAACCGCTCCCTCATCAACAAATCCTATAACAAGACTCCATATGAGCTTTGGAGAGGAAGAACCCCCAACATTGCATTCTTCAAGATCTTTGGCTGCAAATGTTTTGTCCTCTACAACGGAAGAGAAAATAGAGGTAAATTCGGAGCTAAAGCCGACGAAGGTATTTTTGTTGGGTATGCTAAACATTCAAAAGCTTTTCGTGTTTTCAATAAAACTAGTTTAAAAATAGTTGAGTCTGTCCATGTTACTTTTGATGAGCATTCTCTCCTTGAGCCACATTTGGCTCCAAATGTTGCTGATGATTTTGTTGAGCATAATGAATCAGGTGAACCATCTCAAACCGCACTTGAACCTCAACCGCAAAATCCAGCATCTTCAACTAAAATTCCCTCAAACCGCACCTTTGAAACCGCACCTGAAGTTCCTACTCCAGATGCAACTCCTAGGGAAGAAGAAGTTGAGAATTCCCCTATCCAGCTTATAGAACCTCTTCGTCAACTTACCTTCCATGACTTTGCTGAAGGATCTAACGATGTTCCAATTGAAGATCTTCAAGAAACCTCGCCCAACCAGACTTACCCCCGGAGGTTCGTGAAGTCAGCAGTCACCCCCTCACAAATGTGATTGGTGATCTGTTTTCCGGTGTTCAAACAAGGAGATCAAATTATGACGAGCATACTTCTCTTTTATCTCAAGTTGAACCCAAGAATATTGATGAAGCACTCCAAGATTCCAGTTGGGTCGTTGCCATGCAAGAAGAACTCAACCAGTTTGAAAGATGCAAGGTCTGGACTTTGGTGCCTAGACCTCAGGATCAAGGAGTGATAGGAACTAAGTGGGTATTTAGGAATAAGATGGATGAGAATGGAAGCATCACAAGGAATAAAGCAAGGTTGGTTGCACAAGGATATAGGCAAGAAGAAGAAATTGATTATGATGAAACCTTTGCTCCAGTTGCAAGATTGGAAGCTATCAGAATTTTCTTAGCCTACGCCTCTTTCAAGCAATTCAAGTTATATCAAATGGACGTAAAGAGTGCATTCCTCAACGGCGAACTGCAAGAGACCATGTATGTTGCCCAACCACCTGGATTTGAAGACTCCAAATTTCCCAATCATGTCTACAAACTCCAGAAAGCTTTGTATGGACTTAAGCAAGCTCCAAGAGCATGGTATGAGACTCTCTCTAAATTTTTACTAGAAAAAGAATTTAAACGTGGTAAAATTGATACAACTCTTTTTATTGCCAAATATAATGAGCATACGTTACTTGTTCAAATATATGTCGATGATATTATCTTTGGTTCTACTAATGAGTTACTTTGTAAGCGTTTCGAAAAGCTAATGAAAAGCAAGTTTGAGATGAGCATGATGGGAGAATTAACATTCTTCCTCGGGCTTCAAATCAAGCAATGCGAAGAAGGTATTTTCCTCAGCCAAGCCAAATACACCAAGGAGTTGATAAAGAAGTTTGGATTAGAAAATGCTAAAGCATATGATACTCCTATGGCCACCGGCAATAAGCTAGATAAGGATCTCAAAGGTAAGAAAGTTGATCAGACTTTATATCGAGGTATGATCGGCTCATTACTTTACTTAACCGCTAGTAGGCCGATATCATGTTTAGTGTACGTGTATGTGCTCGCTATCAAGCGAGATCCCAGAGAAGCACATCTTATTGCGGTCAAGCGTATAATCCGCTATTTATCCGGGAACCACTAACCTTGGACTTTGGTATTCTAAAGTTTCGAACTTCGATCTTGTAGGTTATTCAGATGCAGATTATGCAGCTTGTACTATTGACAGGAAAAGCACTCGTGGTACTTGTCATTTCCTCGGGAATAGACTAGTTGCTTGGGCCAGCAAGAAGCAAGCTTCGGTTTCGGTGTCAACCACGAGGCCGAGTACATTGCTTCTTGGTAGTTGTTGCTGTCAAATCCTTTGGATGAAGCAGCAGTTGGTGGACTATGGAATCCATGAAGGGAATTGCCCTATCATGTGTGACAACACTTCAACTATTTCAGTCTCCAACAACCCTGTCATGCATTCCAAGACCAAGCATATAGATATCAAGTATCATTTCCTCAAAGACCATGTGGAGAAGAGGAATATCCATTTAGAGTACGTGGGGACAGACAACCAGATTGCTGATATCCTTACAAAGGCTCTTGACTCCAAGAGATTTTCTTTTCTCAGAGGAGAAATGGGTATGCTTGAACTTAAATAAATCCATTATTTTTTAGCTAACTTGTGTGTTAAGTATAGTTTCAAGTCCATGTTGAAACCGCGTGTACAAACCGCAAGTATGTCCAACCGCACCTGCAGCCAACCGCTTCATTCAAAACCGCATGACTGCAGCTCAACCGCTTGGATCTCAACCGCATTTCAACTTGGAGTATTTTCTATCTTTACTTACAGTTATTTATTTAAAAAAAAAAACTTTTCAAATTCTTTTATTTATTTTTCAGTCCTTATTTTTTTTAAGGGTTTATTTGCAAATGTTTTCCCACGAAAATTTAAATTTTGAGAGCATTCAATGCAAAGGGAACATTAGCATTAAATGGCCTTCATGTCAGCCGTCATTGGTTGATGGGATGAAGCTGAAAGGGTGCTATGTTTGCAATGATTCACTGAGTTGGTGAATCAGTCTGACCTTTCAACTGCCAAACCCTAATCCTTTCCTATATATAGAAGACATACCTTACCTTTTCAAACTTTTCAACTGTCTTCTCTCTCTGGCACCGTACCTTTGTCAGTTTCTCTACCAACTCACTTTCTCTCTCTAACCTTTAAAAAAAAATCATAAAGCTTTAAGTTTTTCTTCTTCAATGGATCCCAAACAACCCATCGAAGATATGGTATGATTTCTGAACTTTAAACTCTTTTATCTTCTGCAAATCATACATGCTGTTGAACTGTTTCTGCCATTGATGAACATTTCCAAGCTTCGAACAACCCTATCTAACTTTTGTTCATATATGCTTCAAATCTTGATCATTTTGCATAATATTTGTTAGGTCGTGTTCGAAATCATGCATAGATTAAGTTTCTAAACTCTGTTTTATGATCAATCAACATCTTGAGCACTGATTTTGAATTTTAAACTTTCTAAGTTTCGAAACCCACTTTCTGATTTTTCCATTTTCTGGGTGATTCTGAGTAAAGTAGAAATTTTTAATGTTATAATGTTAATCTACTGCTCAATGTGATCATTTTGACATGTTATTTGTTCATTTTGGTTAACTTTCTTCAAATCTCTGTTCTTGATGTTCTTCGTGATCTTCATGCATTTATATGATTGTTCATCTTCATTTTCAGATTTTTCCTTATGTTTTGGGTTGACCTAATTTTCAAATCTTGTTTCCCATATTTAGAAAATTTCTGAAAATTTTGCCTCTTGCATGTTTGAACCGCATCTTTATGAACCACATGATATTCGTTTTGAAACCGCACTTACAGTTGCTAATTTATAATTTCAAAACCGCATCATCTTAACCACATATTCTCTCTTGGAAACCGCATGCTGAAAACTGCATATACATTTTTAGAACCGCATGCTAGAAATTACTCAAGTTTTACTAAGTATATAGGCTGGACACCATAAATTTCCTCTCTAAGCACCGCTTGCAGTGTGGGATAATTTTGGATTACAATGCCACGTACTAAGTATATACTTTTGTGTTTTTCTTATTTGTTTCCTACCTGTGTTCACAGTTTCATTGTGGTTGGAAATCTTCATTTCCAAAACCGCACTATTGCCAACCGCATGTGTGCACCAACCGCATGTGAACTGTGATTTTCCTAAAGTGTTCTAACTTGTGTGTTTTATTTGTAGAATACCAAGTATTTCTGCCAGGTTGGGAGATAAATGAACCGAGTTACGGTCGATGCTCTGGGAAGAGAGATGATGAGGAAGATGCAAGCTTCTGGAATCCTTCCCCTATTCAACAAACTGCAAACCTATACCATCCCTTCTTTCATTGACCAATTCTATGAAACCGCGTGAAGGAGAGGCGAACTTTCGATGGTACCAAGATTCCTAACTTAGTGGGAGTAGTTGAAGGATTCAGAGTCTCAATTGATTATTTGGACATCAGAAGCACCTACGATTTCCATGTCTCTGGTGCCCCTGTTGAAGTTTCTCAGGAGATTCAAGATGCTACCTGTTCAACTCTGACAGGAAAGCTAGATTCTCTTTCTGGCCATTACAAGACAACGCCAAGAAGAGATTTTGGTGAGATTATGAGCCATCTTTGTTACCTTGTAGGAAAGTACGTGTGTGGGAAGGCTGAAACCACAACAACTTCACCTCTTCCCAATGGCGATATTCTTTGTGCCATCTTCAACGGCATGAAGCTCCATTGGCCCAAGATTACTGATGAGAGAGATTGCTAGCGGCATAGATGCGTATCGGCTAAAGGTCAAGAATGAGAAGATCGGATGGAGACCTTTTGGGAGAGTCGACCGCAATCTTTGGGAACTATCGGCATACGGAGGAGCTTAGGACTGCCACCCCAGAATTATGTATCAATTGGGGTATTGAAGACTCCTTTGGCCTAAAAGCTATGCCTTCCTTCAGCAGATATTTTGGGAATGATGCTTATACAGCCATATATGATGCTGATACTTCTCTAAATAAGGAGCTGTAAGTAGAGATGAATCACGCTCTTTGCTTGACCGCGCTTGGAAAAGCCATGAAGAAGGCTTCAAGGAAGAGAAAGAGTCCTACCAAACCGCTCCCTAAGTCAGCTTCAACCGCGCCCACTCAACCGCGTGGTTCAGCTGATGCAGGCCCAAGCCAGAAGAGGCCAAGGAAAGAGAAAGAGAAAGAGAAGATGTCCCTTATTGATGAGGATGATGAAGAAGAGGAAGAAGATAATTCCATTGCTCCATTAGTGGCCAGGGCTAAGAAGGCCAAGCAGACTTAGATTGATCTGGCCAAGATGACTGATGAGGAGCTGTCAATCTTTTACAAAGCTAAATTTGAGAGACTTGAGAGGGAAAGGGCTGAGAGGGAAGCAGCCAAAGGAAAATCCAAGGATCCAATTCCCCAACCGCCTACTTCTAAACCGCCCCAAACCCAACCGCTTGTTCAAAACCCTCCTCAATCTCCCATCCATTCCCATCAGCCATCCCCTGAAAAATCCCCTGCCAAAGCCCCAACTCCTAAACCGCATTCTCCTCCCCAACCGCAAAGAGCTGAAACAGCTCAGGGGGAGAAGCAACCCAGAGTTAAACAAATTGCCAAAAGGAGAACTCCTATCAAAGGCCCCAAACGCTTTCTTCACCGCGTTTCTAAACAACCTACTCCTTCTCCACCTTCATCCCATTCATCCTCTCATTCCACTTCTCATACACCATCCAAATCCACTTCTTCCTCAAGCCAATACAGATCCCAAACTCCCTCACCTCAGAAAACAAACTGCTCCCCATCTATCCAAAATTCCAACCGCGCCCAATCACCACCTTACTCACATCACACTCCAGCCATCTCTATTTCAAACCTTAACCGTGACAGAACACCATCCCCTAACCGCGTCAATACTCCTCCACCTCCTGAATTTTCCCCCCAACATAAATCCCCTACTCCTGACCGCCTTCCAACCCCACCTCCTCAAACCTCTCCTATTCAACAGAAAACCCCCTCTGTTGAAGTTCATACCACCAGTTCCTCCTCTGATTCTAACCCAATCACTTCTGGAATTCCTACTTCTAACATTCCTCCTCCTCCAACCGCACCTATTTCAACTACACCAATTCCTTCCATACCACTTTCAACCGCACCTTCCACTTTACCCCAAACACTACCCATACACCCCTCAACCGCTTCACAATTCACTGTCTCAACCACTCGTATATTCTAAACCCTCCTATCCCCTTCACCTCAAACCGCTCCTACAACCCAATCTCAACCGCCTCCCTCAATTACCCAAATTCCATCCATTCCAACCGCCCCCTCTGACTACCTCCAAATTCTTTCCACCCTCCAACTGATTCAATCACAGTTTGTTGTAAACCAAGGCCATATGCTTAAACTTACTGAATCTAACCTGGCCTTAACCGCATCCAATGCCAACCTTGAAGCCTCCAACCGCAACCTCCTTTTCAAGGTGGACTCTCAAGCCACTGAATTGGCAATCATGAAAGCCCAATTGATTGATGCCATTAAGGGGGAGAGAGTTTCCACAGAGGCTGTCAAAACCGCAGCTACTGAGTGCTTTCAAGCTTTCAGAGAAGATCTAGCCACTGGAGTACTCAAAGCCTTGGGTGATGCGGTTTCAAAGACTCAACTCCAAGAGATGCTCTCCAAGCTATCTGATGAGTTTGTTTCTTCAACCAACGCTGCTCTGGTATCCTTCATGAAAACCCTTGAAGATTCCCATCCTCAACCGCAACCGCAGCAAGCATCCACCTCAGCCGCCCCTACTCAAACCGCCTTGGATGCCCTGCAGCTCCAGATTTTCAATGAACTGGACTCCCTCAAAAGCAGAATCAATGTTGATCTTAACATAGTGGGAGACAGTCTCAAGGAGCAAGTCAAATCCTTTGATGATGATATATCTTTCAGGTTTGAAAATCTCAAGGCCGGTTTCAACCTCAAGCTGGACAACTCCATAAAGGAATTGAAGTCCAACCCGACTCAGAATCGTTGACTTGGATCCATTGAGAGATGCTCTATCTACTCAAACAGTGACCATTCAGGATGAGATCTTCACCTTTTTCAATTCTTTGAAAGCCAGTTTTGAAGCCTTCTCCTCTCAGATCAAGGACAGTGTTGATGCCAACTCAAGATCAGTTGATGCTGTTGGAACTGCTGCTGCTGAATCTGTAACCGCTCTCAGAACTGTTGAAACCACTCTTGCAAGGCAGGTTGAAGACCTCAGAGCTTTAAGAAGAAATATCAGAGGTGAAAGCTCAGCCTTCAGACCATCATCAGGACCGCAGTTGCCCAACCAGGAAGTGAATCAACCAAGAGAGCAACCGCGTCATCAACATCAACCGCCTCATCATCGACCGCGTCAGCAATAGGACTTCTCTTTTGTAATTCCTTTTATCCTTTTTGCTGAACTCCTTTTTGTTTTGTTGGACCGCACTCCATGTATTTTTGTCCAACTTCCTTTTGTTTTTTTTGTAACCTTTGTATTTTGCTTCTCTACCATTGTAAGTGTAACCGCATTGGTAGTAATGGAAAATGCATCATTGGTTCCAAAACCTTGTTCATATCAAACTGCTTGTTTGTAGAACAATGAAATCTCTTATGGTTTATAACCTCATTCAAATATTTTCTAACTTAAAATCACTATTTTGAATTGATGTTTAAACATTCAGTTTAAACCGCACTTTGAACTTAAACTCACAATTTTTAAGTGCACTGAATGCATTTCTATAACTTTCCATATTGTAAGTTTTTATCTTTTAGAAAGTATAGAAATCTATAGCTTAAGCTAAGTGTGTGCATTGACTTGGGACATGAATTACCATGTTAATTCTTATGGACATGTTTTTACCAAGTACAATGTTTGCTTTAGTTATAGTAGGTAATGGCATCAATCAAATAGGGGGAGATTGTTGGGTATGCATGTTTTAACCCTCCTATTTTGTATTAGATTTGATTGATACCATAACCTCCTGTCTATTTTAAGGACTTTAGGATCCTATGTAATGAAGCTTAGACTTCAATTTTTTAGCTAAGTCCATTTTATAGAATAGGTTAAATTTAGGCTTGAAGACTGGCACAAGACTCATTGGATCTAAGGATATGCAGTTCAGAAGTTCAAAACCGCCTAGTGGAATTCTTGGTTAAGAACCGCTCCTGAACTCCAGTGTGAAAACCGCCTTGTTGAACCGCACATGCAACCGCATTGCAGTTCCAAATCTCAAACCGCACTGAAGGATCCTCAACACTGGTGAAACCGCTCTTGTCAAACCGCTCCTCACCAGGACCGCATCCAATGATTGGCTACTTGAAGTGAACCACTTTTTATCCGTTGGAATCCACGTCAGCAATATCAAAAGTCAACCACCATATCTTGTCCCGTGATTCAATGTCAGAGAAGATCTGCAAGGATCTTGAAAAAGTGACAGGTGTCCTAACCTCATTGCTTGCACTCGGAGCCGATCGCCTTTTATCTCGCAACCGCCGTACCATAGGACAAAAGTGGTTCTTTGTGGACCAATGGGATTGCATCAAGTGCTTGTCCTTACAAAATTGTATCCAACGGCTAGTTTCTTGATGCTTGGGTATAAATACCCCTAATCTTCACCATTTGAAGATTGCTTGAAAAATTGAGAAGTGCTTTGTGTTCATAGAAAGTGAAGCTCGCCCGAAATTATTCAACCCTTTGAATCTTCATCTTCATACTTCAAGAAATATTCCCAGCCCGTAAATCAAGCCTTAACACATTCAAGAATCATTGAGCTCTACATCTACATGCATTTAAAGAGCCTTGATCTTGTTCTCACACACACACACCTCACTTGTTTAATCACATAGATTATACATTTGAGATACACTGGTTATAGTCTAGGATTTGTTCTTCATAGAAAAGATTTTATTGTACTTTGTAATCTCTCAAATACTTAATATAAAATCTCTCTTAGAAATCCAAGACTAACCATCTTGGTAGTGGACGTAGATCGTTTATCGATTGAACCACTCCAAATATTGTGTTCTTATTTTCTGCATTTATATTTACTTGTGCTTACTAATTATCTTTCTGTTTCTCTGTTTGATCTTTTTATAGTTATCCATTATTGTGAAATAGTGTTTGGAGTTAACAAAGTCAAAACCACTCGTGTTTGTAAAACTGCACTTACCAAAACCGCTAGCAAAACCGCATTTTACAAACCGCCTCTAAAACCGCTTTACACTCTATAATTTTGCTGTGCATTTTACATTATCACTTGCAATATATTATCAACTGCAAGAGGATTTTGTAAGCAAGAGGTTTAGTTTTTAAAAGAGGGCGAAAAATTTTAAACAACTATTCACCTCCCCTCTAGCTGTATTTTCACCCTTGTTGCCACCTTTGGGACCAACATAGAGAAAATAAGAGATTAGTTAATTATAATATTCAAAATAAGTATAAAATAAGCACTACTAGAAACAGAGCTTTTACAGACGGAAATTTTCGTCGGTAATGGACCATTTCCGTCGGTAAATGGACATTATCGACGGATTTCGTCCGTCGAATTCCGTCGGTAATAATTGGTTGGTAATACCGACGGACCAATTCCGTCGGTATTTCCGACGGATAGTCCGTCGGAAAATCCAAAATTTCGCCGGAAATCATCCGTCGGCAATGAGGTACGCCGGCCGGTTTACCGGAGACATCGCCAGAGGTTACCGACGGATATTTCAGTCGGTAAATATTAAAAAAAATAAAAAAAAAACACATTACCGACGGTTATATTTGTCGGTAATTAGTTTTATTTTTTTATTTTTATTTATTTACCGACGGATATTTCCGTCGGTAATGGGTTTTATTTATTTATTTTTTTAATATTTACCGACGGAAAAAGGGAAAGGGAAAGGGGAAAAGGGGAAAGGGAACTGTTTCGCTTGGGGAAATGGAAAGGGAAAGGGAAAGGGAAAGGGAAACAAAATATGTTTGTTTATTACATGTCAAATAAAATGAATGTTTATCGACCACGACCACGAGCGCTGCCGCTACCGCTACCGCTACCGCCACTTCGCCTAAGGAATTGACCGACTGATGAGTCAGGAGCATTACCGCTATTAGGTTGATGTGGTTGCAAATTCATGGTAGCCAAGTATTGTTGCATGCGTTGCTCAAACTGCTCCGCCAATATGCTCGCACCCTTTGAGCCTCGCACTGGGCCTCGCACTCCGAGCTCGCACTGTGGTCTCGCACCTCGAGACTACACCTGGCTCTGCATCTGCTCCACTTGCCTCTGAACCTCTCTCTGAACCCGACTCTTGATCCACATGCTTGCTGACTGCCAGAGGAAGAAGATGAAAAGTACTGCGTAGTAGGGCTGCGGAATGGGATGTTAAAATACCCAGCACCATATCCTCCGAATCCAGGCAAGCGGTCTCCCTTTGGTTGCTTGTCTCGGAGGACAATGGCCGTCCAAAGCTTTTCACGAATGGCGGGCCGCTCGGTGCTCTCAGGCTCCATACTTCCTTCTTCAATAGCCTCGTCACGAGCCCGCCTATCATACTCTTCCTGGAAAAAAAATACATTATACACTATGGTAGAAAATAATATTTCTTTAACTAAATAATTTATAATTTACTAATAGAAAATACTATTAACACTTACATAAAGGGTCTGGTAATAATGGTTAACCTATTGTGGCCCTGAGCCATCAGGAGCCTCCGCAGTATGTGTAGCCATAAACACAAAGCAGCAAAGACGCCTCATCATCTCCGTGTTTCTTTCGCTTAACATATAAAAAATTAAAACTTCAAAATTTCATCAAATAATAACAATATACGAATCAAATAGAGTATTGCTTAATTTACAAACGGATAATAAATTAAGTAAGTTTACCATTCGGGATCAAGTCTCGCTGAAGTTGATCGATCCTCCAGTGTGCACACTCCCCCGCCCCTCTTGTGAGTTCCTATTATTCTTTGCAATTTTTGAATTTTTTTGAAATTTTTCACTATTCCAATAGGCTTCCCACTGCTCCCATGCACTATTCGAGAAGTTAGCTGGAGGCAAACCATCCCTTAGCCACTTTTTTTTCATGTCATATACTTTGCCAGCGTACCGCTTAGCAACTAATTGCTTGAAAGCCTTCTCTATTTGAACGTCGGAGAATTCGGGGCATGAATATGTGTGCTACAAAAATAGTAAAAGTAGTTAAATAAACAGGGAGTAAAATAGTTGTTGCTAATTAATTATTAAGCGTAAATTAGAACATAAAGATGAACAGGGGACTAGTCTACAAACTTTACAAAGGAAAGAGAATTAAGTAATTTTACCCGAAACTGGCAATACCAGATATCGTACACATCTTTTGATATTGACTTTGGGGTGGGATAAAATTCCTCAAAAGTGTACCCACTGAATAAATTCCCAAACCATCGAGCAGGGTCTCGACAACCACCATGTATAAACCTATTAAGATATTAATTAAAAAATAATATATCAATATATATACAAATAAAAAGACAATAATAAAATGTAAACATTATATATATGACATTTATAATTAAATAATACTTACTGGCCACTGGGAGAGATAGATATTTCCATTTTTCATTCCTCATTAATAATTGTGTCCAAATTAACCCGCTCGGATGGTTCAATAACAGGAACACTAGAGCTATCAATACCTGGACTGCTCACATCATCATCACTACGTCCAGAACCAGAAGTAGTGCCCCTCCCTCCCGTCCTTGGTGAAACAAGACGATGCACAAAACCCGCAATCTTCCCTCTCTTTGAACGATTGCCACCTCGACCCGACATATCTAAACTAGAATATAAATATGTAGACAGAAAATGAATCAAGTAGAACAAAATTTAAATAGTAGGAAGCATTCATTTAGACTACAATAATAAAATGTAAACATTAATTACAGAAGCAACTGTTAGTACCTGTAAGTTGGGAAAAGGGAATAAACTGGTACAACAATAACAATAAAACTCCCCTCTAGATCGATCTAGCATAAAAAGATCCAAGCAAATTATGGATAATTGTCCAAATCATGAGATAGATGTAATATTACATAGCATGTAAGAGTAACCAAGTAAAATTGAAAAGCATAGTAGAGATGAAAAAAATGATTCTATTAATTGCAGACAAATTGGACAGTGATAAGTGATATAAAATGTAAACATTATATACAAAACATTATCTAAATTAAAACTAAACTGATTCATTCACTACAATCTTGATCACTATCACTACAAAATTCAATTTCTTCTTCACTAGTTTCCTCGTCGTCGTCTTCTTCCCCATCTTCATCATCGGACCCAGATATATACCCTTCTCCTTCCTCATCCTCCACATTGTCATACTCGATTTCATTGAAAGTGACTTCCTCCCCTAGTGGACGGGTGTTTTCGGCCATTAATGCTTCATCCTCGACATTATCATTCAAGGAAATAATCGGAGGTATAGGCATTTCCTCTTCCTGATAACAATCATTTAATGATGAATCAATATTTGAAGTAGACGTTTTTGCACGCAATGGTATATCAAAAGTGCTTCTTGCTTTGGTTTTCCATACGGCCCACCATCCGCTAGACTCTCTTCGTCGACGGGGGTAGGGGGTCATATACACCTGTTGTGCTTGAGATGCAAGAATGAACACATCATCACCATTATGCCTAGAAGAATGCTTTAAGTCAACGAGATCAAAAGTGCTATATTTGATAATTCCTCACTCAGCGTCCCGCCACTCACAATTGAAAAGAACTACAAAATTTCCAAAAAAGTACTCCAATTCAATAACTTCTTTCAATACGCCATAATAATCAAGATTTCCTTTGAGATTGACCCCGCTATTCCAAGTTGATTTCTTTTGGCCATATTCTTCGGTGTGGAATACGTAGCCATTGACAAAATATCCCTTATATACATTCACTCTTAAGGACGGACCGTGTGCTAATGCTTGTAATCTCGCAGCTTTTGCATCTCCACGGTTGTTCAAAATCTAAATAAAAACACATAGATAGTAAAAAACTCATACTTCAAATTCTATTAAAAACATTGAATTAATGAATTGGCATTTACATAATTATTAAACCAGGAGGGAAATTCGTTGTCTGTCCTTATTGAAATCAATTCAGGCGCAATGTCTCCAGCCTGTTCTTCGAACATACTGCATTCAAGGAGAACATAAAGTTGCTTAGTTCGTATTAAAGTTATTAGGATTAACATTACTTAATAACAAATGAAGAATGCTTACTTCAAGTAGTCCTCGACCTCAGCACAGTTAAGGAGAATATAGAGTTTAGCCGCTTCTAATTCTTTTTTGCTTAGCATGTGCGTGCACTTTCTATTGCCAAGGAATCGGCCAGGAGAAGAAAAAACTGAAATTTTTCCATCAGGATCAGTGACTCCCGCATCATAATTGCGTCCCACTTTAGTGAACCTTCTCTCAATGTCGGGGTGAAAATATGTTGAAACAAACGACACAATTTCATCGACAATCACTGATTCAGACATAGATGCCTCAACTTTTGCTCTATTGCTCATTTTCTTTTTCAAACTCCCCAAAAATCGTTCAAATGGATACATCCATACATCTTGAACAGTCCTCCAACTCTAGCTTCATAAGCTAGGTGAATTGGTAAATGCTCCATTGAATCAAAGAAAGATGGCGGAAATATCTTTTCAAGCTTGCATATTGTCACCACAATGCTCTCTTCGAGTCTTCTCATATCCTCAACACGAAGAGTCTTTGGAAGTCAATGCTCTGAAGAATTCACTCCAGTGCATTAGGGCAACCCATATTTCATTAGGGAGAATGTCCCTAAATGCAATGGGTAGCAACCTATCCAATAATACGTGACAATCATGACTTTTTAACCCATATACCGTCCCTTCTTTCACATTCACACAGTTGCCAATATTAGATGCATACCCATCAGGAAGTTTCAAATCTTTCAACCACTGCAGAACACGTTGCTTATCCTCTTTTGACAGAACAAAGGGAGCAACTGGTTTGAAATCTTTTCCATTAACTTTAACAATGTTGAGATCTTTACGATTGCAAACCGCTTCAAGGTCTAGCCGACCCTTGTCTGTGTCCTTCGTCGAGGCCTTAAAACCCATCACTGTATTGAAAATATTGTCAAACACATTTTTTTCAATATGCATGACATCAAGGTTATGCCTTATCAAGTTCGTCTTCCAATAAGGTAACTCCCAAAATATACTCTTTTTGATCCAGTTATGGTCTTTACCAAATCCGTCTGGTCTATCCTTTGAAAACAACTTTCCCCACCCGACATCAGACACCTCAGACACCTGCTCAAAAATATCCTCGCCACTCAGACGAGGAGGGGGGCCCCGACGCTCAACTCTATTTTTGGTAAAAGCATTCTTCTGTTTACGAAATGGATGATCACACGGAAGAAACCGTTTGTGGCAATTAAACCAACACTGCTTCTTGTAATGCTGAAGTGTGAATGCATCTGTATTTTACATACAATACGGACAGGCCAATCTCCCATGTGTGCTCCATCTCGACATCATACCATAAGTAGGAAAGTCATTAATTCTCCACATCACTGCAGCCCTCATGTTAAAATTTTGCAACTTGAAAGCATCCCATGTCTGGACACCATCATTCCACAGCTGTTTGAGTTTATCCATCAGAGGTCGAAGATACACATCAACGTTTTGCACAGATTCGAAGGCCGGGAATGAACAAACTCAAATACATATAAGGATCGAGTCATACATAACCACGGGGAAGATTATACATTGTGACTATAACAGGCCAACATGAATAAGATTTTTCCCCTGGTCCAAATGGAGAAAACCCATCTCTGTACATATCCCTGACCTTATGTTTCTCGGATCCGCAGCAAAATCAGGGTAAGTGGCATCAAAATGTTTCCATGCTTCACCGTCAGAAGGATGAGTCATCACACCCTCTTCACGAGGACACTCTTTGTGCCAACGCATGGCTTCTGAGCTTTCTTTCAATGCGTAAATTCGTTGCAACCTAGGAATTAGCGGCATATAACGCAACTGCGTCCGAGGCACGTTTTTCTTGTGCTTGGCACTACCACGGCGTTGTGGCTTATACCTACTAAGTCCACATATTGAACATGAATCGAGGCCCTCATTTTCCTTATAAAAAAGCATGCACTGATTCTTTCTAGCATCAATTTTAACATACCCAAGATCGATCTGCCCCACCAACTTTTTCGTCTCATAAAAATTGTGAACCATATTATTTTCTTCGGGTAGCATCCGTTGTCCCCATGACATGATACAATCGTAAGTATGTTGGCTCATATTTGTATCAGCCTTGATAGTTAGAAGCTCAGTCACTTGCTCTAACACTGTAGCCTTTGCACCAGGATGAATTTTCTCATTTGCAGAGTCCATTAAATCCATAAACTTCTTTGCAACGGGATTTGGTGCCTCTATTGGATTAGGGTTCCAATCAAACTCTGGGCCAGCCGCATTTCGAACCATATCATCCAAACCGACAGACGACTCCTCTTCATCAATCAAATGTTCAGGTTCCCTTGGCGGACCACGTGATACAGTAGGATGATTGCGAACACTTGTTTCAACCACATAACGCTCCCCGTGCGCTACCCATACCTTGTAACCATCAAAAAACCCTGCCTCCAAAACATGTTTCTTTACCCATCCAACACTCAGATATTTTCTATTCTTACACTTTTTACAAGGACACCTAATCTTATCATCACGCATGCACTGGGGATGCGCTCTAGCAAACTCCACGAAATATTCTAAACCTTCTAAGAATTGAGGTCTGACACCCCTTCTACGGGGATTACTACGATTATCCATCCAACTACGATCTTCTCCAGACATAATTAACTTCTGCATTTCATAATATATTAACAGTTTAGATGTAATTAACGCATTACTGTTCCCTAAATTTGGATTACAAATTTAAAAGCAACAAGACACTTCATTTAGGTTTAGAATTGGGGTTGGCTTCTATCGCACACATCTAACACATTTTTTTAATTATTAATATTTTGAATAATTTTAAATTTTAATATTTAATTCTTTGTTGTAAAGTATATCATTCCCTAGGATGAAAGGACAATTCATGTCCATTAGGTTTAGAATTGGGTAGTGATTATGAATTTTGGGTAAAATCGATTATGAAAGCTGGGTTAGGAATTGCTTGGAGAGAGATGCTGGGAAAGAGAAGCCGGTGTGAATTAGGGTTAGGGTTTGATTAGGGTTAGGGTTTGATATCAAACCCTAACCCTAATTCACACCGGCTTCTCTTTCCCAGCGTCTCTCTCCAAGCAATTTCTACCCCAACTTTCATACTCTAACCCTACCCAATCAATTCATAATCACTACCGATTTTACCATCAAACTTGCAAATCGTCATGGCTTCAGAATTCTTCATACTTTAAGAGGAAGAAAGGGCTCAAATTGCAAGAAAATGTAGTCGGTTTAGGTGGATGTGAGAATTTAATTACGAGGTACTATGCTTTTTCTTTTCTTTCATATAAGTTTCTTTTAAATATTAATATTTAATTCTTTGTTGTAAAGTATATCATTCTCTAGGGTGAAAGGACAATTCATGTCCATTAGGTTTAGAATTGGGGTTGGCTTCTATCCCATCCCGAAATACACGTATGAATTGCAAATGTCACTTTGTCTACTTGCTTTATAATCGAAAATCAAGAAATTTCGGCAGCATAACCCCACGGTCTCCAAGTGCACGACGTAGACTAGGTCAATCAAACACTATCGATTAGAATCGACAGTGTGTAATCAACCATGTCTAGTATACACTCAGAGAACAATAGGATTAATGCAACCGAAATATCTCAACTATCGACTATTCAAGCAATTTTAATAGACAATAATGATATTTACTAAATCATATAATCGTGCATTTCAAGACTGTCCACAAGGACAATTTAAGAATCGATGACTACATGTTGACCTCAACATGATAAGTTAAAGATTCTTAAACGGGTTTCTAAGCTTTTGTGTTTCAACCGTCACAACGTCACGTCGTAACATTAATTTTTATTCATTACCGTAAAATGAATAATTTTACAATAATGAATTAACACACACATCTATCATATTTTTTAAATTATTAATATTGTGAATAATTTTAAATATTAATTCTTTGTTGTAAAATATACTCCCTCCGTCCCACGTGAGTGTGGATTTTTGGTCAACTTGACCAAACTTTGACCAATAATTTATATAAAAAATAATGATCCTAATAAAAATCCAAAAAATGTTATTGTTAATATTATTAAGCGTGATACAATAACAAATTTTTAAATTTTTATTAGGATCATTATTATTTATTTAAATTATTGGTTAATGTTTGGTCAAGTTGACCAAAAATCCACACTCACGTGGGACGGAGGGAGTATAATTTTACAATGATGAATTAAATTAACATTTATAAACAAGATGAGAGTCGTTCTCATCCACAACTATCAAAACCCTATCTCAACTTAGACCAAGAAAGACAGAGCAAACAAGTTCTCGACTGTTTGAGCAAAGGATTTTCTGTTTAATAAGAGTTTTTCCAGTTTCCTTTGTCCTCCTCTCTAAGGATCTCAAACATAACGGCCATGTTTGTGATTACTGTTTACTCTTGGTGGTGTTATACGGTCACAAGTAAAAACAAGGTAACAAGATAACACCAGTGAAGAGAAAACAGACACTGTCACAAACATGGCTGTGATGTTTGAGATCCTTAGAAAGAAGAGGACAGTGAAACTGGAAAAACTCTTATTAAACAGAAAATCCTTTGCTCAAACAGTGGAGAACTTATTTGCTCTATCTTTCTTGATCAAAGATGGACGGATTTTGATAGCTGTGGGTGAGAAAGGCTCTCATCTTATTTATATTTTAAGATGTTAACCACCAACGACAATACCCTACAAGCAGTGCCACTAAGAGTTTTCTTCCTAATTTTAGACAATGATTAGGAGTCTAATTTCTTAACAATACTTCCATCCAAGTCTTCCTAATTTTATACATTCACCCTCCTCCCTCCCCCTTTGACTTTACACAAGCCATCTAATACAAATTAAGAGTAAACAGTTGACTGCTTGATCAAAAAGTGTGATCCGACCTAAGGTGCATCTAGGGTGCCAGGATTGATATCAGGCGCTCAAACGTAGGCGACATATATCATCGTTCGCGATGCCGTCAATCGCCCCAAAATGGGATCTAGAACTAGTAGTGAACAGTTGTACCCAAAATAAAGAAACATACCTAGCAGTAAACAATCAACTGTTCAGAACATGGGTCAGAATTTAAATACAGTAACCAAGTTGCACACACTCTGATTAACATCAAATTTTCAAACAAATGATATGCAATCAGGATGCATCTAAGCCCTAATAATGTTCCCTTCAGCACATTTTTCAATTTAAAAAGGAGAAAATAGAGGTGTGCCCATGGTAAGAGACTAGCATAATTATAAATAGAGTTGTACCAATTTCTTTAATATTATTAATCTATTTAAGAGGCCCATATATAACATCTCAATCTGGCTAGGCACATTTGAGACCGACGAGGCTGCCCCTCACATTTTCATATTCACTTATCCGAATACAGCCTAATAACTTACATACAAATCAGATTAAAGCCTAATTAACTACCAATTAGGTATAATGAAGAGCCACTTCCAAAACCCAGCTTGATAAACTAGTTAGAAAATGCAAACAACCTAAATCGGAGGACCAATCAAGCATCAAAAATTTAAATATTTGAAAATACACACAAATACCAATCAATAATCATGAACATTAGAATCAAAAACAAATTAGGGTTCTGACAAATACCAATCAATAATTATGAAGGAAATATGAAACATGAGAGAAAAAAAAAACAAAGACTTACCCTCTCAACGGCACCCCTCTCAACGGCGACTTCTGAACGGAACGGGGACGGGGACTATACGACTGGGACGGACTAATGAGAGAGAGAGAGAGAGAGAGAAAGCGAGTGAGAGAGAGAGAGAGAGTGAGAGAAAGCGAGTGAGAGATTACTAACCTGTGACGGCGAACGGCGAAGTCTCGGCGACGGCGTTGTACCAGGTAGGGTTCGGCAAGGATCGGCGTTGTTTGCGTATATATTGACTGAAGGCGTAAATGGCTGAAAGGGGAAAAGAATATATATATAGGGCTTGTTACCGACGGACGGGGTCCATCTGTATTACCGACGGAATTTAATCCATTATCGACGGACTAAACGAAATTTTAAAAAAAAAATTCTCGGTAAAATGAAATCAATTTCCGTCGGTAAACAATTGTTTTCCGTCGGTATTACCGACGTCGGTAAAATTCCGTCGGTAAATACAATGTTTCTAGTAGTGAAGTTAATTTATATCATACCTTCAATTAATGAAATACCAAAAAATCAATAGTATAATAAGTATAAAATAAGTTAATTTATTCATAAGAAGAAGTGACTCAGTGGTAAGAGATAAATGTCACAGTGTGTAAGATCTTGGGTTTGATCCCTTTCTATGTCTTCTAAAACATTATTTGAAGGGAGTAAGTAGAAAATCATTATTGATTATCTTTAAAAAAATCATATTTAAATTTAATTATTTTGACAAAAAATTTAGACAAGTAAATATGAAACTTACTTGTTATATTTACAACAATTAAATACTTACTCCCCTTTCTCTCTTTACCCAACTATCTACACTTACAAAAAATCTCATTTTTACCTTTTTCTTTAATTTTTGTGTCCAATTCAAACCGCTAAGGCCACGTCAACAATTCAATTTCCAACTCATTTTTATTTCAAGTAAGACTTGATTAAGGGCATTATTGTAATATTATTAGTTAAAGTTAATTTGCAATTTAAAATAAAAATTCCCTCTTAATTAGAAGTTGATTGATTTAATCAGTTTTGAAATTTTGAAAACTAATGGTTACCTAAATTTAGGCACAATTTTTGAATAATTCAAACTCTTTAGGTGATAATTGTGGAGATATAATTATTAGTAATTTTTGAAATTTAAAATAATTAGTAATTTTTGAAATTAAAAATAGATACCAGACTAAATTTCAATTTAACCATAAATTTCAATTTAAAATAATTAGTAATTTTCGAAATTTAAAAGACATGCCAGAATAAATTTCAATTTAACCATAAATTTCGTATACAGTTTCTAGAAATCAATAGAAATTCGAAATTTAAAATAATTAGTAATTTTCGAAAATTTAAAATAATTAGTAATTTTCAAAATTTAAAAGAGATGCCAGAATAAATTACAACCATATATTTCGTATACAGTTTCTAGAAATCAATAGAAAATCGAATTATTTGAAAATAAAAAGTATTATTCATTTAACTTCTATCTAAAATTCAAACTTGGATGGATAAGCGATGATTTTAGATGATATAAATGAAATCCTCTTTGATATCATATAATCATTACATGCTTGAAGAATCATAAAGGAAATAAGTCTACTGTGAGCACCCCAACCCGGGACCTAACGCGTGTCCCGAGCTTGAGAAGCTCAAACTAAGAAAACCCATCTTAGATTTTTAAAACATTTATTTGCCTTTACAAGAAAACCAATTCTAAATTTTCCATAAACAAAATCAAATAATAATATCTCCACTTGGAGGAATTTAAACAAATACTTTAATAACCATACTTGATTAATTACATTGAAAATCCTAATTAACATTGTTTGACAAAAGAGTTTTCCTTCTAACTTGTAAAAGAGTAAAACTTAAATGTGACTCCCGACAACCCACTCATATACCTATCCTGATAAGTCCCAAAATCGAGAGTCCAAACTCTTTCCCCGGCCTCACTGGTTCAGGTCACCTGTCTCAGCACAATCTAAAGCAGTAAAAGGGAAGGGGTGAGAATAAATCTCAATAAGCTATTATGAATGCAGCAAGATGCCAAACAAGATGCAACACATAGCATGGCAGCACATAACACATTATGAAAGCGGTAAACACCTTACGTTACCTCGTTTTACCTTTCCCGTCTGAACAATAAGTCGTACAACGTGGGAGTAAAACTCCTCTCTTTGGTGAACTGCCTCCAGCACATTCACCTCTTATAGGACTCATACTCCAGAGATCCATATAAGAAAAGATACCTATATCAGAGTATCCAACAATAATATCGCTCTTGTAAAGCTTTAGGCTTAATACGTAAGCATTCCCCCTAATCACCAATCGCAACGGTCTCAGTAAAGCTTTTTGGGTCAATACGGTCGTTAGCACACCCACTCGTGGCCACAGAGGGGAACGGTCACAGTATAATGAACCTTCAATCACTTATAGAACAAATCAATAATTGATTGAATTCCATTATACCCCGAATATCAACACGTTCGAAGCACATAATAGATACTTGAAATAAATCCACAAAAAGGGATAATAATATAACAACATGGTAAAATATACTCATGCTAATCCATACCATAGTGCAACAGTTCATTTAATACACTATGCATAATACCATTAACGAATATGAGTTCAAATAAGGTATCCACATAACCACATAATCCACACCGATGCAATATAATCAATATGCCGGATAATCCACAATCGGGATACAACATAACAATACCAAATAATCCACACTCGGGATACAATACAACCATATACCAAATAACCCACAATCGGGATACAATATTTGATGTAACACATATACATTACTAACCAACACACTAGTGTGATTATAGTTTCTACAACGTTCAACTAATCACCAAGGTATGGGAGCAAGTAAGGCCAACCTAAACCGTAAACCATTCTTACAAAGTTACTACTCAACCTTGAATAATATTAATAAAGGTGCAAGACCTACTTCCCACAATTCCATTTTGACCAAATAAGACATCATGGCCTAGCCAAGGTATTCTACTTTAACTTAGGTCAAAAAGGATTAATTCATATCTGAAGTAGATTAGATTTCACTACTTTGAAAGGGTTAGGAACCATACTTAGTGGTTGTGGTTAAATTTCAGCAAGAAAGGAAACTGGTAAAATTCTGGTGACATGGGCGACCGCCCAAGTCACCATGGGCGACCGCCCAAGAAGGTTTCAAAAGGGTTATAATTTACGTGGTGATGGGCGACCGCCCAGGAACCATGGGCGACCGCCCAAGAGGGTTTTTTACTCAGATTCGCAGCTGGACCAAAATTCAACCAAGCTTACTCAAATTTTTGGAAATCATAAGAAGATTTCACTAACTTTCCTAACATCATTACCAACCATTGAAACCCAAAGTATTACCAATTTAATACTCAAAATCCATATAAACATTTCAAACAATTAAGACAAACCTCCCCTTTCACTTACTTAGTTAATTCTCCCATTTCACTATCCCATTTCACATATAACCTTCTTATTTCTAATTAAACCACAACCCTTTCTCTTTATCAATTTCCATAGACAATATTATCACATTTAGTTCTTTAACCAATCTTCAACTCCAAGGAAGTACTCTAAATTTACAAACAACAATGATAGCAACATCCTAACACAATTAACATTTCATGATCTAGTTTGAAAGGAGATCATAATAACTCACATTATTAAAAGCATATTAAATCCTTCTCTACCTCTTCCAACCCATATGAGATATACTCCTTACATCTCCCAAATCAAGGTAAGATGATCATAACCACATACAAGAATTCCATTAAAGTCATTAACCTTTTACATTCCTTATACCCTTATTCTTCCAACTTAAACTCCCATTTCATACTAAAATCAATTCATTCTTAATTAACCCATTTTACTCAAATAATCTTTTTTAAAAATACAACATCCTTTTTCTTTTCACAAAACATTCATTAACACATAAAATGTGCAATATTTAGAAAGAAGTCATAATAACTTACCTTAGCAAATATAATATGGAATGAGGATTTTCTTGACTTGATCAACTCTCCTAGTTGCACCAATCACAAAAGTACTCTTGGATTGAAAAATGGAGAAGGATTGGCTTCTTTAGGGACTTGGAATGTAAAGCTTCAAGAAGGCTTCCATGAAAGCATTTGAGAGGAAGTAAGAAGTGAAGGAGGATGATGGGGAATTATTAGAGAGAAGGAGGGAAATGGAGGGAGTATGGGATGGGTGAGGTAGTCATTGACTAAAAGGGAAAAGAAGGAGGGAATTAAGGGGAGGAAGTATGCCCCCCCCCCCCCCATACTTCCTAATTATTTCTTTCCTCTTTAAAAAAATAATCTTTCCCACCCATTTTATTTTATTTGTTCATTTTATTATCACTCCACCCTATTACTTTATTTTACTTTCAATTATTTTAATCCAACCAAATACTTTAACTTACTTCCATTTTATCCCAAGACTTTAAAATTATCTCATAACCATCTCAACTTAACATAAATATTAAAGGCATAGAATAAGCACATAAGGTTAACATTAATATTAAAAGCTTATAATACGATACTCAAATTGTGCCTAGGTTTAGGGTCGTTACATCTCCACTGAGCTGGGACGGAGGGAGTATATGATTTGTTATTTTATTTTTATTTATTTTTAGACTGTTGTTAAATTATTAACATTATCTAAATATATGTTCATTAATATTTGAGGTTTTTTTTAGATTATACAAATGTATAGATCATCTATGAAAAAAATGCATCTTACTGATGTGGACAACGATTTCATTAAATTATCGCAACGATCTTCTCAACGATCTAGAATAATGTTCAATTGACAGATTCCAGTAAGAATACTATGTAAAAACAGGCACACTGATGAAGAGTACAAGCTTATTTTCAAAGGTTGAATTAGGTCTGATCTTGGGTACTTTAAGAATTAAAAAAATGATTACAGAGAAATCAAATTGTGCACGTTTTGTCAAAGACTCTACGGACTATTGACAAAGAAAAGAATAAGAACGACCTAAATGTATTTCAAACTGTGATGCATGCATGAACACATGTAAAGATACAATGAAAACTGATATTTCCGTCTCCAACAACAAAACCTCACGTTCCATTCTATTATGTTTGAATTCTCTAATGTCAACAATACAGATTAATTGTCTTTGGTTGCTTTGAAACAATTTAAGAAAAGATAATTAAATCAGTAAGATCAAAGAATATTATGAATCAAGGAAACCATTTTGACTTCAAATTGCTATTCAAAGCTGTTCATGGAAGTCTGTAAGGTAAGTGTATCTGACACGAGAAAGTCAATGCTCTTCTGACTTTGTTCTTCAAAAGTTACACAATGTAATTTTTTATTGTTCTATGCCCCCTTCATCTGTAGTACTCCTCAAATGAGTCCTTACCACTTTAGCCTGATCTACTAATTCATATACGCATTCGAGCGCAAAGTAGCACAGTTAAGGGCTTATAGCGGCCCTTATCTCCTTCTATCGATCTGTCTGTCTTTCTCCTTCCGCCTATTTCTCCTAACTACTTTTGTGACTGCTATAGTGAGAAGCTTCCTACTGGCCTCAATTCGGCAACTAAAGCGCAGACTTATCTTAATTGGTCTATGCCCCCTTCATATATAGTTTTTAAAAACTACTTACAGAATTAAAAAAAATGTTTAAAATGATTACATTTGATTGAATAGTTTTTTCCTTTATATTAGGTATGAATTGAATTTCAAAATGTTTAAATTGATTACCATAAAAGATCAGCTTTGTTTAGTTTTGCTTTAATATTCAGATGCTTATGTATTTCATTGACTTAAAACACAGGTAATGGCTACAAGCTGTATGATTGCTGTCAAATCAATTGACAAGAAAACAAACAATCCAGCGTTAATGTCCGCATATTACGTTAATAGGACCTGATTGGACAATACGGAAAAAAATCAACTGAAATGATATTGGTTGATCAGGAGGTAATAGATCTCATATATTTATTTCCACATGTTATTAATATTTCATTAATTAATTAATTAATTAATGATATTTAATATTTTATACAGGGGTCTAAAATCCAAGCAACGATCCCTAGCAAATTGCCTTCCCAATTTACAAGTAAGTTTCAAGAAGGGAAAATGCTAAGGATTTCAAACTTTGGTGTCGAAGAAAACTGCGTTCAACCATTGCAAAAGGCGATACTAAATCACAAATGGAAATTGTGTATGAGTTTGGCGACTGACGTGTCTGAAGTCGACAAGTCTGTCCAAATTCCAGATAACAGTTTCGAGTTCACGCCTTTTCAAACAATTGGGAGTTTGAATTTGGATTTTGTAGTCGGTGAGAACTATAAATCGCATATATTTTTATTTTTCCGATCTTATATAGATTATCTTTATACAAGTAAAACAAAAGTTACTATTATGATATTTACTTACATTTGCTGAATATTTGCTAGATGTGATTGGAGAGGTGATTTTACCTCTTAGAGATTTTGAGTTTGTGCAAAGGTTTAATGCTAGAAAGTTAGATGTTTCGCTGATTGATAATGAGTATGTGTTTCAAAAATTTTATTCTTTAAAGGTTAATTAATATATTTTGTGACTAATTAAGATATATTATATAATTACTTTCTACTATTTTGACTGTGGAAATGAGTTGACTGCCGTCCTGTGGGCCTCATTTGGAGATAAGTTAAAACAGTATATTGACAATAGGGGTCAAAACGAGGAAGACCCAGTGATTTTGGTTTTGCAGTTTGTAATGCTATCTACATACCAAGGCATCTTTTACGTATATTTACTTAAACTTCAATTACGTTTCTGATTCAAGGCATATTATCATGTGAGTGAATTTTATAATATTTATACAGGAAAAACCAAAGTTAGTACTATGAAGCATGCTTCAATAATGCATATTAATGCATCGTTCCCTGAAGTAGCGGATTATCTTAGCAAGTAAATGAACACTAAACCTTTATAAGAATCCATGAATTTGTTATACAAATTTGTATGGTTATGTTAATTTACATATATCACTTTTACAGGCGTGAAACTAGAGTTTCATCGGTTAGTCGTTCTTTGACTATTACCACTAACGATAGTAGTCGTATCAATAGTGATCTGTGGTTGAAAAAAAAAAGAACTCAAGACGATTGGTGATTTGCTCACATGTACAGAGGTATATTATAAATATACTTAATTTTTTATAAAGGTTATACTCATTTAAATATTCTTGAATCAACATTAATCTTTTTTACTATAATCATTTTTATTAGGTTGGCGTATACTCCGTATTGGCAACCATATCGGATGTGGATTCACATGCCACCTGGTACTATGATGGGTGTAGCAATATAAAGTGTGCTAAAGGCTTTGAAAAGAGCAGTAAAAACTGTCCTAAATGCAAGACAACTTATGGCAATGTTATCCCTAGGTAATTGACGGATTTTATTTTTTTATATATATATATATATACAAATAAAAAGATTTATAATCATTATCTTCATTCGAACTAATTGTGTACCTATTTTTTTTAGGTTCAAAATCAGGATTTTGGTCACTGATATGAATGATATAGATCTAGCTGAGACACACTTTGTTTTATTCGATGCGACAACATCTTCTTTGCTCGGAATGTCTGCTCCTGTAGTTCTTGCCGATGTCTCAGAGGTAGCTAATTTGTTGTTATTTTGTTATTAGATAGATTACTACTTTATAATAGATGTAAAATAATGTTCATATAACATGATGTTCAACAGGGCCAACTACCTGAATCTTTTCAAAAAATGTTTGAAAGACGATGCTTATTCAGGATTGATGTTGACCAAAGAACTGTAGATACTGATCAAGGTAAACGAACTTTCACAGTAAAGCAATTATCAGATGATACAGATATCATCGCCCAGTTTTTATCACTCATAAATGATAATGTAAGTAGAAAATACATCATATTCTTCTCTTTCTTAACCGCCAGGATCAGGGTCATAATCTTGAAGATATTGACAAGTGGATTATTGCTGAGATTCCTGACAAGGAGAAATATCCTAGATTATACGAGACAGTTGCTGAATATATGTTGCATGGACCATGTGGTGCTGCTAATCCTAAATCACCGTGTATGGATCACAATAGGTGCTCAAAGAAATTCCCTAAATCATTCAATGATCGCACTCGTGTAGACGAGAATGGGTATCATGTATATAGGCGAAGAGACACGGGTTTCATAATTGATAAGGGTGGAGTTGCTCTCGACAATCGTTTAGTTGTCCCATTCAATCCATATCTTTTGCTAAAGTACGAAGCTCACATAAATGTCGAGTACTGCAATCAGAGCAAGGCAATCAAGTATTTGTTCAAGTATATAAACAAGGGAACCGACGGGATATGCCTTGCAATAAAAAATGATGAGGTGAAAAGGCAAATTGATTGTCGATATGTCTCTACGTGTAAAGCTATGTGGAGGATTTTTGGATTCGACATACATTATCGGACCCCTCCTGTTGAGCGCTTGGCTTTTCACTTGGAGGGTGACCATAGTATCCCCTTCAAGGACGGAGACTTTCTTCCTGATGTTTTGGATAAAGCGACAGTTAAAGAATCTCAATTTATGAAGTGGATGGAGTATAACAGTATTCATTCAGAGGCTCGGAAATATAAATACTGTGAATTTCCTCATCATTTCGTATGGGATAAAACTAAACGTGAATGAAGTCCGAGGAAAGATAAACTTTTTGCAGTGGGGCGTATTTATCATGTTCCAATGAATTGCGGAGAATTGTATTACCTCAGGATAATGTTGAATCATGTAGCAGGTCCCATGGAATTCAAGGATTTGAGAACTGTAAATTGCGTTGTTCATCCCGATTTCAAATCTGCATGTTACGCTCTGGGATTATTAGATGATGACAAGGAATATGTTGATGGAATTATAGAAGCGAGTCATTGGAGGTTGCCCGATAGTCTGAGAAGACTATTTTCTATGTTGCTACTATCAATAGTATGTCGAATCCGGGAGAGGTATGGGAGAAGACTTGGCACTTATTATCTGATGTAGAGTACAAGTATCGGAGGATGCACGATAATCCGGGTATTCCATCCCATGTTTACATATTTATTTTATAATAAATATCAATTATGATTTTATTTCTACTTTACAGTTATACAATATGATTCTATATATTTATCTATATTAATATATTTATTTTGTTTTTTATAATTTCAGGTTTAAAATTAATTAATTAACAGGTCCAGAATCTTGCTTTGGCGGAAATTGAAAAGTTACTGATCGAGAATTGCAGCAGTCTCCATAAATTTAAAGACATGCCTTAATTGGTGGGCAATGTCATTGGTGATGCGATAAATAAGCTCATTCTAGATGAGACATCTTATGACATTGATGAGATGAAAGCTGAGCACTTCAGATTACATCCTCAGTTAACAGCCGAGCAAAAGAGTGTTTATGATAAGATTATGTCAGCTGTTGATCGAGGAAACGGCGGTGTGTTTTTGCTCTATGGTTATGGTGGTACGGGAAAGACCTTCTTATGGAAAACACTGTGTTTTGCATTAATGAGCAGGAGAGATATTGTTCTTCCTGTTGCTTCCAGTGTCATAGCTTCATTGCTCCTTCCGAAAGGTACGACCGCACATTCTAGGTTCGGTATCCCGATACAGGTAAACGAGAGCTCAACTTGCAGTAAACTAAAGTCGGGTACGGATGAGGCAGCACTTCTACAGAAAACCAAACTAATTATATGGGACGAAGCTCCAATGGCTCATAAACATTGTTTTGAGGCTCTCGATCGTAGCCTCCGAGATATTATTCGTACACCTGAGGGGAGATATTCCAATAAACCATTTGGTGGTTTAGTTATTGTATTCGGTGGTGACTTGCATGATTTTACCTGTTGTTCCTAAAGGGAGTAGGCATGATATTGTGAATGCCGCACTCGTTCATCCAAAATATGGAATGACTGTGAGGTTCTCATTGACGCATAATATGAGATTGCGGGTAATTCTTAAATAGCCTTTATTCATCTACTTAAATATTTTTATTTCAATTTAAGTAATTTGTATATATTTAACTTAATGTAGGGTGATTCTACTTCTCATAATTCCGAAGAGATAAGAGATTTCGCTCAGTGGCTCTTGAGTGTCGGAGATGGGATTGCCGGTGGAGATAATGACGGGGAAATTGACATTAACCTTCCTGATGATATATTGATTCGAGAGGCTTCAGATCCTATTGCAAAAATAGTCAAATCTATATATCCTGACTTATTGCAAAATAAGGATGTCGAAGGATTCTTCCAGACTAGAGTTGTGCTTGCTCCAACAAATGAGATTGTCTATAACATAAATGATTATGTCATGTCACTCTTTCCGGGAGACGAAGTTGAATATATGAGTTCTGATGCCATTTGTAAGGATGAGGATGATGAAAATGGTGCTGAAAATATATTCTCACCTGAATTTCTAAACATTATCAAGTGTTCTGGATTGGCAAATCACATAATTAAGCAGAAGGTTGGGTGCATAGTAATGCTTTTGAGAAATCTTGATCAAGCTGCTGAATTGTGTAACGGCACCGAGAATGATTGTCACTCAATTAGGTAAATACAGTAATTTTTTATTTTTTATATACATATAATTTAATACTTAATTTTGTTACATATATGTAGGTAAGCTCGTAGTCGAAGCCAAGATGCTTTCGGGAAAGAATGCTGGCATGAAGGTGCTTATTCCTAGAATGATAATGTCTCCGTCAGATGTGACAAAATTTTCGGTAAGATTCCAAAGAAGGCAATTTCCACTTGCCGTTTCTTTTGCTATGACAATCAACAAGAGTCAGGGACAATCTCTTTCCCATGTTGGACTATATCTTTCACAACCTGTTTTCAGTCACGGACAACTTTATGTAGCATTTTCCAGAGTAACCAGCAAGAGAGGACTTAAAGTTATTATTTGTGATTCAGATGCTCAAACATATGACAAGACGCCGAATGTAGTCTACAAGAAAGTTTTCGACGGTACTCGAGAATTTATGTCGCACAATTTGTGGTTAAACAAAAGTATTGCAATTTCTTATTATTTTCTTTGTTTTTATTTTGTTTTTCTTTAAATATATAGGAGATGGAAGAGATTATGTTGACACTTAGGCACACACTATTAAACTCACGCTATTGTAACCATATCTCTTCATCTTTCAAAGCTGTAACACTAAAATCTTAATAATGTTTTTTGGTTAGGCAGGGACATAACCTCCCGTGGTTTTGTGCCGGCGAGATAGTTGTATCAAGGGCTTTCCACGTTACATCATGTGTCAACATCTTTTTTCTGTATTAATTATACTCCTAATATCCGCTACATTGATTATCAATTTCGATTTATATTGTTACTTAAAAATCAATTAAAACACATAAATAATTATTTACTTAATCAAAAAAAAATTATTCACCGTCGGGTACCGACGGGTTACTGACTAGTTTACACTAATATTAGAACTTGTTATATTTTATAATGATTGTTCTATTATTGTGTGAACTGGTATATGAGTTAATAATGGTAATTAGTTAAAAACATTTAAATTTTTCATTTACTCTAATATTAGAATTTGTTACTCCCTCCGTCCCACTTCAATTGGTCCACTTTTCTTTTTGGAACGTCCCACTTCATTTGATCCATTCCATAAATGGAAAGTTTTCCATATATTTATACCCTTATCATCTCCACATATTTACAAAAAAACCAATCATTAATTTACTATTCCTCTCACTCATTCTCTCTCCTATTAAATATTTTTAACTTTTACATTCTCTCTCCTATTCCCTACCACACATTTAACTTTTACATTTTCTCTCCTCTAATTTTTACCCACTTTATTCATTTTTCTTAAAAAACCTTGAAATTCACCCCGGAACCAATTGAAGTGAGGCGGGGGGAGTATATTTTATTGAGATTATTTTATTATGTGAACCGGTATATTTTATTGAGATTTTTTTATTATGTGAACCGGTATACGAGAGATAATTAATAATGGTTTTTTTTTTACTTTTGTTAGTTGTTTGGTTACCTTTTGTTTCAAAATATTATCAATGAATCAAAATTTTGATTCAAATTAATTAGTATTTTTTAAAAATTAAAATTAAAATGGGTCAACAATAATAATGAGTTGAGGAAATAATTATCTAAACACTATTTATAAAATAACCGGGTGAAAAGTAGATGGTAGATAACTAACATTTATTTTCGTAAGGCTCCGGTTGTTTGGGGGAAAATGTTTTTCGCAAAATATTTTTTCTCATTTTTTGGTATTTGGTAAGCACCGAAAAATGGATAAAATATTTTCTGAAAAATATTTCTCATACACTTCCACGTTACCTACCCCATCAACCACCCCTGCCCAACCCCCTACCCCAACCCTCTCTAAAAAAATACTTGTATTAAAATTCCTTTTTACAACTCTCCACCCCCTCCATCAAAAAATAAATTAAAATTTTTTTACTCATTTTAAATTTATTTTTAACAACTCTCCACCTCCACCACCACCCGAGGTCAAAAAAAAAATTCATTTTAAAATTATTTTTTAACAATTCCACCATCCCCAATCAATTTTTTTTACTTATATTAAAATTATTTTTTAACTCTCACTGCCCTCACTAACCCCCCACCCTCACCCACCCACCACGAACCCCCCTCCCACAATCAAACTTTTTATTTTACTCGTATTAAATTATATTATTTTTAACAACTTTCCTACCCAACCCCACTCCCCCGACTCTCGGCTACCTACCCTACCCTCCACCCCACTCTCGGCTACCGACTCTACCCCACACCCACAACCTACACTATCACCACCCTATTTTACCACACCCAAATAGACGAATCCACTAAAGTTGTAAATCCTATAGTTAGAAACCTGCGAGGGCAAGAACTTGGGAAGGCCCTTTTAGGGTATGCTATTCTTGTAACAGGCCTCCTTGTTCCGTTTGCAATCACCAGCTCTCACGTACTCTTTCCTATCACTGTGATAGGACTATGTATTGGGTTGGTTTGTTTGTGGAACGGAATGCTCTTACGTGGTTTCATCCCAGACAAGATGGCTAGTACATTGGAGCTATTTGGAGGTCTTTCCATCTTCTTTGCATTCTTTGCGGTCATTGGATCATTTCTTCCTCCTGGAGTAGCTTGGATCATATGGGTCTGTTTCCTAGCTTGTATCCTTCCATTGCCAATGAGCTTTTTGCAGGTCAAGAAGATGACTCCTATTGATGGGGAGTCCATTGTTTAATTTACACCATTGTAATTACTAATTAGTCGCATAATTACTATTTATTATCAATCAAGTGAGGCGTCCGCCCCACTTGAAGCCAGGCGTCCGCCTCACTACTCCTCTCTACGGCTTCCACTGCGGCATTCCAGGCGGCCGCACCACCAGGTGCCAGGCGCCCGCCTCAACCCATTTTCACCAACGCTGATCTTCTGCCTTTGAGGCAGAGGAGTAGTGAGGCGGACGCCTGGCTTCAAGTGGGGCGGACGCCTCACTTGATTGATAATACTATTCCATCAGTAGAATGTACGTGCTCCCTCCGTCCCACTACAAATGTCCCAATTTTTCTTTTTGGGTGTCTCATTTAAAATGTCTCAACCCAAAAAAGAAAAGTTTTTTATTATTTTTTTATTTGTGGGACCCACTTATCATACTCACAATAAATATCCACTAAGACTATACACAGTGGAGAGTTGAAAAGGGGAATGAAATGGGTTTCAATTGGATGGAAGGGTGCAATGGGAAGATGAAAAGGGGTTGGTTGAATTGGTGGGATGAAAGTTTTCATCCCGGTTGAAAGCTTTTGTTTTTTTTTTTTAAATCGGACACGTGTCGGCTTAGCATTGGTCAGTTGGATTTTCGAAAAAAAAAAATTATCCCAAATCTTTGAGCTTAATTATCACCTAGTAAATTAATTTTTTTTCACCAAAATTCATCATTTTTTTCCCCTACAAATTGATATAAGTTTCATTTGATTTGAACACAAAAAAAAATACTCATTTTTCAATTTGAGCTTAATTATCACCTAGTAAATTAATTTTTTTAAATTATTTTTTTCACCAAAATTCATCATTTTTTTTCCCTACAAATTGATATAAGTTTCATTTGATTTGGACACAAAAAAAAACACTCAAAGTGATAGGGTATAGAATGACGAGCTGGAGGAAGTTGAAATTTAATTTAAATTAGTTTTTGTAGGGGGTTAAATGAAATGGGTAGATGAAATATTAGGTGGATGAGAAAAAATGTAAAAAGTGTTGGATGAAATGGGGAGGGGGTATTAAACCACTGTGAGTAGTCTAACTATTTCCTGAGTAGTCTAACTATTTCCTACACCACTTTCTCTTTCCTACATCACTATCATACTGACAACATTTATTTCACTATATACTTTTTACATTATATTCATTTCTTAATTCCCGTGCTGCAAGAATTTTGGGACATTTAGATTGGGACGGAGGGAGTACTATTTAGTTTTACACACTAATAAGCAAAAAATAAAAAATGGGTAAACAATTGAAGTGGGTTGAAATATAATTGTTCAAAACATTATTCATAAGTCAAGTGGATAAAATATAGGTTTGTTAAGGTTTTTTTTTTTTTTTTTTTTGTAATTCTACAAAATTTATGAAGGGCATGTCTAGATCTGTCAATACGGGCAGGCGGGGTGGGGAGGGCCCAACCCGTCATTAAACGGGGTGGAGTGGGGCGAGCCAAATTCCTGGCGAGCTGGAAATACGCAACCCAACCAACCCCTATAGTTACTTCTTGGGTGGTGCAAGTAGAGCCGTCAATACGGGAATACGGGACGGGACGGGACGAAATTATGTTGTCCCACGACGGGAACGGGACAAAACGAGACGGGACAAAAACGGGACGGGACTAAAATACTCCGTCCCATCCCGTCCCATTTGCGGGACGCGGGATCCCGCGGGACCCATGCGGGACCCGTTGACTAGGAAGGATAACGTTGACTAGGCGCCAAAATCAATATCCATAAAGAGTTACAAAGTGTTTGAGCTGAAGGAAGATGAAAAGCCAAGGGTATAATTGAGGTATGATAAAAGGACTGATAAATATATAAAGTTGAAATTTATTTTATGACATCCCAAAAACGAAATGAGGACGTTTAATTTGGGACAGAGGGAGTATAATTCAAGGTCGAGGGAACAAAGTCACCGGACAACTATGAACATGCTATTCTTCATTAGACACATTAAAAAAGACTTTCAAATTAGTATCCAACATTTTTAGATATTTTCAATTAGAGAAATCTGCTTTCAAAATATCATTGAACTATAATTGAGGGTATAGGTCCGAAACATACGAAGTAAACTTTACTCATCAATGGATAGAGCTGTCAATTCGGGAATACGGGACGGGACGGGACGAAATTATGTTGTCCCACGACGGGAACGGGACGATACGGGACGGGATCAAAACGGGACGGGACTAAAATACTCTGTCCCATCCCGTCCCAAATCTATTGCGGGACGGAACGTCCCGACGGAACCGTCCCAACTTGACGGCTCTAGGTGCAAGGAGGAAATGATTTCTATTTTCTACACCATCTTTAGTATATGGGCTCCCAATTTCCCACCCAATGATAAGTTCCAATCAACCCAACCGCTACAAGCAAAAGTCCAAACAAACAATGCCCAATATCCCTTTGCTTAAGGCCTCATTTATTTGAGATTTTTGTTTTTTTTACAAATTTATTACTTACAATCAATAAAAGGCACGAGATGACACCTCACAAATGTCGGAGGCAGAATTCATATATAAGAGGATTGTCATAAAAAATGAGTTTCAACGAGATACAATCAGACATCATGAATCGATTTTACGGTCATTAACTTTCAAAAATCCAAAGTTAGCCAAAAATTATGCTTGAAATATAAACATTGTTAACAAATTTGCTCACAGTCTCATTGTTAAAAAATCATGGGAAAGAATTCGAAAATTTTAAGGTTCATGCTCAATCCAAAAGGGTTAATTTCACTACTGCATTTAAACAAAATTGGCTGGAGTATTTCACAAGAAAGAATCTTGTTCATCAAGCCAAAACTCCTTCCTTAGCTTGTGCGAAAAAAGCGTACACGCATCCATACTCAGATCAATGGCAGCTGAAAGTGCGACAAATAAAGCAGCGTCAGCCATGCAAGTCACGTGTTTAACTCCCACTTGAACTGTTGGCTTGCTCGCTTTTCCTTCACCATCCACACTAGAACTCATTACGAACCCTCTAACCGAGCTCAATCCCCCGGAATCTTTAATCCTGTTATCAATGCAAAACTCCCCGCCTTTTTTCATCTTCATTGTACCCTCAGCAATAGGGGTAGTTCCACTCATTAGACCGGAGTTAGTCACAAGCTCAAACTTGTAGCCTAGTCCATCGACAGCCCCACGTTCACGCCAAGCTTCTAGCCGCCCCCACGGTTTCCATGACCTAACTGAAAGACCGTTGGGCCGGAGTATGAGCCAAGCACCAGGGTTTGACCGTGATACACGGTCAGACCCTGGGGAGGGGACAAATGGAGTGATCATAGAAGCGGCTGCAATGGAGGAGCCAGATAGATCATGGATCGTTATCATCCATCCTTTCCTTTCTCTTCCTGGCTTTTCAGTTGCCATCCATCCTCTATTATTGTTCAAGGTGAAATCTGATGGGAGGGAGCTGAAAATTAACAAAGTCAAAGGGGTCAAACTCAAAATTCAAACAACAGACAACTAATAATTAAAGTCATTGAACCAATAGCATGATTAATAAAAGGTTTGTCAAACAAGGACATTAAGCCATCATTGAGAGAACAAAATTTTGAGCCAAAATCTTTGCACATGGAGATGAATCAGAATGGTAATTGTGTTAATGAACTTCAATTTGTTCTGTTTTGTCAAAGACAAAATTTATTAGATATATTATCTCACGTTACTTTAGAAATTGACAAATCTTGCCTATAATATATAAAGATTTTGGGTCACTCTCCTTAGTACCAATTAGTTTTCTATAATACTCTCTCCGTCCCACGATAATCTGCAAAAAGACACGTTTTGGGCGTCCCACAATAATCTGCACTTTTTCAAAATGGAAATGGGACCCACTTGTCTCTACTCACAACCATTACCCACTTACTCCACTTCTGTCTCCTACCCAACCATCTATACTCACAACACATCATCTTTTTCACTTTTTACCTTAATTCTCGTGTCAAACAAAAATGTGCACATTTCTTCGGAACGGAGGGAGTATATAAAGATCCTGGGTCACTCCCCTTAGTATCAATTAGTTTTAAGGTGGAAGATCAGACTTAAAGATGGTATCAAGCAGGTTCTTTACACGTGCAGGCCCAACGGCGCAAGATGTTACTCCGCGCCGCCAGATTAATAAGAACAACATTGTAAGCTTGGACCCCACAAATGTCCGTCTTAAAATAAATACTCCCTTCGTCCCGATCGAAATGTCTCAAAATGGGTCATGCACGGGAATTAAGGAAAGTGATATAGGAAAGAGAAAAGTATATAGTAAAATAAATGTTGTGAGTATGAAAACTGATGTAGGAAAGAGAAAGTGGGTAGGGAATAGTTAGTGGATATGTATTGTGAGTATGACAAGTGAGTCCCACAAATAAAAAAGTAATAAAAAACATTTCTTTTTTGGATTAAGACATTTTAAATGAGACAACCAAAGAGAAAAGTTGGGACATTTCGGATGAGACGAATCAGGGTATAATACTAGTGACAATTATTCAAAACTAGTACATATGCCCGTGTCCAAGGACACGGGTGTGTTTTTTTTTTTTTTTTTTATTTCAAATTAATTTTTTTTATTAATTTTAAAAAAAAATAAAAAAATCAGTTACTTAATTAATTTAAGTAAACCCTCCTAAAGCACACTCTTAGCCCAAATCCAAAGTCTTAGCTCAAATTTAAAGTCTTAGCACAAATTAAGAGCAAAATAGGAAACAGACTAAATAGTGAGAACAAAATAGGAAAAAACCCCTCCGAAACTGTTCACAGAACTGTTCACGAAGGGGTTTAATTTATACTATAGATTATTTTCTAGCAATGAATAAGTTGGCGTACATTAGCAGAAACCAGCCCCAAGTCGTACCAGCACGCTTGGACCCCTCAAACGAAATTAATTGAGGGGGGAAAATTGAACTATTCAAGAGCGGGACCACTAAACCTTAAGTACAAGTTAGAAATTCAGATAAGAAACCGCCGGAAGTAAAGAAAAACTCACCGTGATCTGGAGTTCCGGTCAGCACTGAACTTGCAGCTGAAAATCGGCTGCCGAATGTTCCCCTGAATCTGAAAAACCACCGGACTACATTCCGGCTCACCTCCGAACTGAAACACAAACCGAGGATCCGGCTCAGTCCGGACCGTCAAATGCAGCCTAGCCGCTGGCTTATCCGGTTCACTCCCCAGCTTCGTCCAGCCGCTCTGAAACTTAACGGGCCTAGACTCAACTCCATTAAGATTAACACAAACCTTAACCCGTCCGAGCAGCTTCCCTGAGCTAATCCCACACGTCTGACCCATTCGGCCAGTGTAAACAGACACGATCAGCACAATCGTCTTACCAGAGAGTCGCCGGAGTGCGGTTGGATCGAGGTGGAAACCAGCTGAGGAAGTGGCGGAGTCAGGTGGGGACTGATTGTTGGAGGGAGTAGCGGAGCAGATCAGCGGGATAAGGGCAGTTTGGGAAGAAAAACTCTTAATTCGGAGCTTGCAGAAACAGGGTGTTGATGAAGGATGAACGCCTGAACCGGCCGGCTTTGTTGCCACCGGTAATTTCAATGCTAACGACTCAATTATCAAACGAACAAATGGGCAAGGATCCATTGAAGGAACTTAATTAACTGTATCGATCTCGGGGTTGAGCTTGAGAAGAAGATGAATCAATGGCGGATTTGGTGATTTTGTTCAGGAGAGGAGGAGGGGACGAGGGAGTGAAAGCTTGGAAAACATCTATGGAGAAGAGTATATGGATTGTCGGCTAGCTTGGCTTGACAGCTATTTTGAAGCTTCAATTCTGTGTATCAGTTAGTTAACCAATAAATATTCTTTCGCGGCAGAATTCTGGCGGCGATAATCTGTTTTTATTTCTCGTTGGAATGATATATCGTGCATTATTATTGTTATGTTTTTCTACCAAAATAAGTATCGCATTTTTTTTTAATATTTATACAAAAGAACAACCTTTAGAGAGCAAAATTTAACAATGCATCTATTAATAGATTAATTTGGTTTCCAACGAAACTCACGTTAAAGTTAATTTCTGTGGGATGCGATGGTTCGATGATCTGATGATAAGAGGCTGGATTATGTAAAAAAACGAATGATTGACGGTCGAATAAGAAATCAGAAGTTCATAAACCCAAATACAATCTCTTTCTCTCTCTCTCTTTCGAGTCCAAATTGCTTTTGTGTATCGTTTTGGAGACAATTAATTTCAATAACGGATTCACCAAAAAGTTGATATTGATGTTGTCAGGAACTTCCTCAATCAGCAACACACCGTTGTAGTCCAACTTTGATATCTCCGGCTCCTTCTTCTCCGATTAGACTGCACACAATCAAACGTTAACTAAGCCGGGGGCGGCTCCGGCATAAGCCCCTCCGGCGTGAGGATAAGTATTTGCTTGATGAAAGGGGTAAACCAAACAATATTGAAAGTGCTTGTGTGTGTAACAATGAACATACCTCTGAATGAAGCTTTCCCATCTTATTTATACCCCTTACCCTCGTGCCTTGCATGTGACATCCTCACGTTTCATGCCTCCTACCACGTGTCATCATTCCATTTGTACTTTATAAAAGTAAACTCTTAACACGTGATCATCAATCCCCATGCATAACCGTCTCACGGGTCCCACTTCTGTAGATATTTATATGCCGCCTCACGGTGAGTAACATCAATTGGGATCCCTTCTCTCGCTGGATGAAGTAAACCACTATCTGTCTCGCCTCCTACCAGTATCTCGCATTTAGTTTCTATCGCCGGCTTTCATCATAATGTATCGCCACTTAATGTCTCGATCTACCCATTCTCGTTAACTATAGCGGGATACCTCCCGTCTCGCTTTATATGTCCCTTCTTGGACCGCATCTGCTTTTGTCCTTTTCTTGGATCTTATCTCGATTTTAGGCCCACTTACTAGTTTCTCGCCAATAAAACTTGGGCCAAGCCCAATCATTATTATTAAACAAAGATCGGGAAGCCCACACTAAGTTTATGGCGAGATTCATTCGTGGTCTCGCCGAAAACTTTATGACTCTTGCCTCCTCCCTCTGCGACACATAAATCCTTCTTCAAGAAGCTACCATTGAAATCTCCATCCCTACACGTGTCCCTTTCAGGGTATCCTTTTAGATTTTAACGGGCCGTCATTTGGGAATTGTGCCAAATTGTGAGGGAAAATTTAAAATTTTTCCCAAACGTCACATCAATCATTTCCTTGAAACCCTCTCTCATATAAATACCAAATTACTTCCGCCATTCCCCTTTTTACTCTTCTTCATCCTCACTCGAACTCTTACAAACTCCGAGCGAACCCCAACCTTGATTCCATTGTTCTTCTTCATTTTCACCGTTCATTCAACGATTTTCTCCCCAAAATTGTTTCTTGACCTTTATTCTGTTCATTTCTAACCATCTGGGCAGTGATTTGGTGCATTATTTCTCGATCCTCAGGATTCTACCTTCCTTTCCGGCGCCTGTTCATCTTTTCCGGTGACTCTTCATCTTTCAGGCCAGTTTTACTCATCATCAGGTAATTTTTTCAAAACCCTTCATATTCTTTAAACCCTTAGTTTTGATTTCCATTTTTTTTGTCCCAATTATTTGAATCTTGTTATTCCTTCACCCCATAAAATTTTTTCCAAACTACCCTTCATGGCTAGATATAAAACTTGTGCTAGGCGGGTTAGATACGGTATATGCCGGGTTTCGGGCGGTTACTATATAGGCGCTGCGAACCACTTGGGCGAGATTGCCCAAGGCCGACATAATTAGGCTACTTGTTGAGAATTGGGTGGATCCTTCGATAATCGACTCTCTCGAAATCCAAGGCCGCTTCTTTCTTTCACCTTCAGCCCCTATGTCCGTATTTTTACTTCACACACGAAATTAGTTCGATTTATCAAGGACAAGTATGAACCCAATTTAAGCGACTCATACTGAATCCCATTGTGTCGTGATCCTTTTTCAGCGTAGGATGCATTATAAATCGAGTCCTTTCTTAACTTCTTCTTCCAGTGAATCTGAGATGGCTGATCAAACGGCTTCTTCTCCACGGCGGCTTCCAGCCAATCCCTCTTCTTCAAGAGTTCAAAATCTCCGCTTGATCGAAGGTACCCTCTTTACTAATCCCGCCCATGCAGGCGGGATCATCACTTCGCACCCGGATAGCGGTTCCCTCATTCCCGATCCCATTCTGATTGGCGCGAGATCATACCACATAGATAGTTCCATTTACCAAATTTCGAATATCAAGAGCGACCTATCTCTCGCCCATTTAAGAGAAATGCGTGATGGTATAGTAGTTTTCCCTTCCCGGCTCAAGCGGGACTTAGAATTCCTTTTGATCCTTTCCTTTGCGAAATCTTATTCAAAGCCCAAGCCCCGATCACCGAAATTCATCCCGATGCCCTTAGAATCATTCTTGCCTTTATTGTCATTTGTCGCTCCCTTCGCAAAGAACCCTCTATTCTTGCCTTACTTACTTTATTCAAAGGCTATAAACAAACCGACCAACTTGAAGATGATGTAGTTGAAACCCGTCTTTCTCTGATACCAAAGAGGTCCCAAGGTCCTTACTCCCCTTCCTACAAAAGTTCATGGCTGGATGGACGATCCTCTTTTCATTGTTTCTCGTGTGGGGTGGTCTCATCCCGCCGATCTTTACCCTATAAATCCTCGGATTGAGTCAAAATCTGCGCCGTGGTTGGAGACGATGCCCTTATTGCCGCCATTCGCGCCTTAGCCACTCGTCTGAAAATTCTCCTGTTAGTACTCCCCAACCTCTCATTTCTTGGAGAGGCATTTTACGAGATAGAGGATTGCTTTCAACCAAGTGGGCATTGCGACAACTTGCCCCGCGTTCAACCGCGAGTTCCCATAAGCCATGTTCACTTTGATGGGTGGGAGCGACATACGAGAAAATAAGTATGCTTATGAGTGCCGATCATGCGAGGGTACTCGTCATTTGTTCCGCCATGAATACTGTTCTTTGTATGTTCCTTCTTGAACTTGGCTCTTTCTCACATTTAATTCATATTGTCATTTTTCTAACTCTTATCCTCCTTTTTCTTTTTCTAGATCACGAGCGAAATCAATGGAAAGTCGTCAAAGCCAACCTTGAAGCGACAATAGACGGAAAAGTCTTGCAAGTGCTCGCGACGCTGCTCTTGCCGCCCTTCTGCAAATCTTCCTTTGCCCGTATCTCGCGATGGCAAAGACACGGAAGAAATAGCCTTAGAAAAGTCCCGAACACGGCCCAGCGAGCTAGGCCTACTAATGCTGCTGCTCGAGCCAAGCGACAAAAAAGAATTGCTTCCGTATCAACAAGCATCGCCCCACCTTCGCAAGAAGTCATCCCGCCTAATCCTGCCATTGTTTCAACTTCTCCATCTACTGAAGCTATTATCCCGCCAATCTCTACCTCACTGACCTCTAATATCAATATCGCTCCCAATGTCATTCCGCTCACTAATACCGCCCCTTTGCCAGAAAATGTCGAGGTTTCCCCATCTCGAATCTGTCCCGATTAATTCTCCTTCTTTGGAAGTCAACAACGACGAGCCCAATCAAGCTGTGATTCCTCCTTCCGCGAGACGGAAGTTTGCGACCTTACCAACATTTCCGGCTCTCCTCCTACTCCTCGCGACCCAAACACTTCGTCCACTCTTCCTCGGCCCAGTTTTGGCTTCAAGAAAACTTTTCAAAACCCATTTGATTTCGCCGGGCTTTTGAACTAAGTAAGGAGATTGCTAAAGTCCCCATATAAAGGGACTTATTGAAGAAACTTCGCGCGAGGATTGCATGTTGGGTAGCTCTGCTTTGATCCGAGCTAGCGACCAACTTCAAGTTCAACGTGTCGCCCACATGGATCCCGATCACGCCGCTTGTCAGGCTGGACTCTATTTCTCATTGGTACGTTGCTCTTTTTCCCTTTATTAACATTTCCTTTATTTTCAGTTACTTTTTAACTTTCCTTTGTTACCTTTTTCAGCTTGGATCTTCTATCATGGGTATGAGCGAGCAAAATACTCGTCTCGATAATGAATCTACGAGCTTAAAGGCTACAAACCAAATCTTGAAGCGCGACAAAGACATTCTCAAGGGCAGGGTCACTCGGCGAGAAACCACCATCAAAAACTTGGAGGAAGAGCGCGACAAATTAAAGTCCGACCTGGCTACTTCCCAAGATCAACTTGATCGTACCTTGACTGATCTTAATACCACCAAATCTGATCTCACCACCGCCACCAATGAACTCAACTCTGCTAAGGAGAATACCGCCAAATTGAGGAGCGAGAATGAAGCTTTAAAGGAAAATCATGCAGCCGACACTCAATCTTTACATGACGAGATTGCCAGGCTTAAAGAAGAGCTGACTGGGAAAGCCGCAGAAATTACTGCTCTTAATGCTGACGTGGCTCAACTAACCGATGACATTTCTGATATTGGGAACCAGACTTCCCTTCAAGTTATGCGGGCCGCAGCAGCTGATGTTGATGAAATTCCGGCCATTACTATTGAAAAGCTTGCCCATTGGGGCTCAGAGCCCATTTTCAGCGAGGTATGTCGCCGCGGTCACTCCTTGGTTCCTTTTCACTCCTGAAGCTTAAAGATCTCTTGCTGATGAAGATGCTTTATTGGGTAAATCGCCTTGGGTTTGCTCATACATTAAGAACCCAAATGCCCTTGCTTTGTGGGGCGACTTACTCGATCATAAACACAAGCTTTTAGATGACGCTAAAGCTCTTGCCCTCGCGACTTCAAGTTCAACTCAAGCCGCACCAACTGATGATCCCAATGCCTCAGCTTAATTTCCCTTTAACATTTAGCTTTCTTCAAACGACTTTTGTAACTTGCCATGGTGGCTAAACAATTTACTTTCTTTTTCTTTTGGGGCCTGCGAGCCTATAAACAATGTATATTCGCGGCCTTTGTGCTTGCCCCTTTACTTTCATGCTTCACTTATTTCGTCATTCATTGTTTTGATAGTTTATCAAAAAATCTCTTTTTGCATGACAGGTACCCTACACATATACTCCCATCGAAAAAGTGAAGTCGTCTTTAGGCGACTTTACTTATAATGCATATTGTGCGACTCATCTTGTCGCTGGCTCTAACCCTTTCTTGATCTTCTTTTGCTTCATACTTAAAATAATTTCCTTCTTTTTGCCTCATCTTTCCTTTGTTATTCCAGCGAGAGAATGATATCTTTCATAGCGACTTATGTTCATGCCCTTAATGCGAGATAAACCTTTTCCTCATTCATAGTTCAGAGACTTTCATTTTTATAGTCCATAGACTTTTACATTTTTCATCATCTATAAATTGACTCGCATCATTTATCACGACTTACATTGACTCGCAACATTTATAGTCCGTCGACTTTCAACATTTATAGTCCGTCGACTTTCAACATTTATAGTCCGTCGACTTTCAACATTTATAGTCCGTCGACTTTCAACATTTATAGTCCGTCGACTTTCAACATTTATACATTTGTTTCAATAATTCATCAAATATTGTTTTGATAATTCATCAAAAACTCTTTGCCTTCTTACCTTTAGCGAGATATCACTACACACATATACTCCCATCGAAAAAGTGAAGTTGTCTTTAGGCAACTTTACTCTTAAGCGATTTATCTACCATGTTATTGGCGACTAATCATACATAACTATAAAATTTAATCCATGTAAGACACATACGCGGAATAAAATTTCATGCTTTCATTGTATTAAAACAAGTTCAACGCATATATCTTCTATTAGAATCATAAAACATATGGCTTTCCTTCATGATTAAAAAGTTCATAGATTCATCAAAATGAATATGAAAAGACTTTAATAAGAATAAAATAAGTAAATTACCCTCATCACTTCAATGGTAATATTTCTTTAAATGATCAACACTCCATGCGTTCGGGACATCTTTGCCGCCTTCTTCTTTCAAGTGATAAGTCCCTTCTCGCACAATCTTAGCGATCTGGAAGGGACCTTCCCATTTTGGATCTAGCTTGGCAAATCCACATTGCCGCGCGCCTTTAACTTCACGGCTTCTCAACACCCGATCTCTACTTACACTGAATGACCTCTTCTTTACTCGCTTGTCGTGTTGTGCCTTCATCCTCTGTTTGTAATTAATCATCCTCATTCTCGCTCTAAGCCTCTTCTCATCACTCAGGTCTAGCTCGAAGCACCTTCTGTCGCCATTCATTATCTCGTCATAATAAGTTACTCTATGGGTAGGCAAACCCATCTCAGCAGGAGCCATTGCTTCTGAGCCGTAAGTTAATGCGAAGGCGGTCTCGCCAGTTGATCCCTTCACTGTCGTTCTAACATACCATAAAGCTGTGGACAACTCTTCCAACCAAGCTCCTCCTCTCTTCTCTAAGTTCTTACACAAAATCTCCAAAACTTGCTTGTTAGCGGCCTCTACTTGTCCGTTGCATTGCGGCCTATACACTGCGGACTGCCAATGTTTGATATTCAAATTCTCGCAAAAACCGTGAAACTTTTTTCTAAATTGCGGCCCGTGATCAGAAATGATTGCCCGCGGCATTCCATGGCGACATAGGATTTCTTCCGTTACAAATCTGATAATCTGGTCTTCAGTGGTAGAAGTTAATGCTCTTGCCTCTGTCCATTTAGTGAAATAATCAACAGCTACCACCACCATCTGCGCTCCTCCTTTGGCCTTGGGGAAAGGTCCTATAAGGTCTATCCCCCACATATGAAAAGGCCAAGCTGCTATAATTGGGAATGCGCTCGATCAGTGAGTTTGCCTAGGAATGTTAGCATGTCGCTGGCACTGATCACATCTCCTCACATACTCCTCCGCATCTTTCTTCAATGTCGGCCAGTAATACCCATGGAACATGATTTTATTAGCCAAAGTTCTTGCTCCTGGATGGCCTCCGCAAACGCCCTCATGTACTTCGAACAAAACATTATCCACCTTTCCTGGCTCTACGCATCTCATCAACGGTCGCGAAAAAGACTTGCGGTATAAGATCCCATCCTGTACAGTAAACCTTGGCGACATTTTTCAAACAATCTTCGCCCTATCTTCTTCTTGAGGCAGCTCTTCCTTTTCCAAATAGTCTTTCATTTCGCATACCCAATCTTTTTCGCCCACTTCAATCTCCATTATCAGTGGCCTGTCAAATGCCGGCTCTTCAATAAATTCCACTACCACCTTCTTGGACAACTCCTCTATTTTGTCACAAGCGGCCTTGCTCAACATGTCGGCTCGCTCATTTTTCTCTCTATCAATCTGCACCAGCTCCCAATAATCAAAGCTCTGCAAAATCTGTCTTACCATTTCACAATATTTTGCCAAAAATTGTACTCATTGCCCCGTAACTACCCTTTACTTGGTTGACAATCAACTGAGAATCAGAATGAGCAACTATTTGCTTTACTCCAATATCTCGGCATAGCTCCAATCCCGCCACCAACGCCTCATATTCTGCCTGGTTGTTTGTCATATTAAACTTAAACCTCAGGGCCTTCTCGTACATGCAATCCTTTTCTGGCGAACTTAATGAAATCCCAGCTCCTCCTTTATCTTTAGGCGAGGATCCATCAACAAACAGACTCCCAACATCCTTCTGGTCTTTCTCGCTCCTCTTCCATCTCAGGGTCCTGCGACTTAGCCTTCCTTTTCTTGGCCCCCTGAGTCTCTATCTCCTCCCTCTCATACGTAAATGAATTTTCGAGAATAAAGTCCGCCAAAGCCTGAGCCTTAATCGCCTTTCTTGCCTCAAACTGAATATCAAACTCCGTTAATTCAATCGACCATTTTAAAAGCCTTCCCGCTGAATCAGGCTGTTGTAAGATCTTCCTCAAGGGCGCATTGGTCAACACGATGTGACGGGATGAGATAAGAAATAGGCCCTTAACTTCCGCGTCGCAATCACCAAAGCATAAGCCAACTTTTCAGCATTAAAGTATCTCGCCTCTACTTCACTTAATGCCTTGGAAACATAATACACCGGCTTTTGCATGCCACCATCCTCCTTTATCAATACCGCCCTTTGCTAAATCGAAGCCGCAAATAGACATATAAATGGTCTCCTTCTTACGGGCTACATAAGATGGGCGGCTTTCCCAAATACTCCTTTACCTTTTGAAAACGCTTCTTCACACTTTGCATCCCAGAAAACTTTTGATCTCCTTTCAATACTTTGAAGAACGGCAAACATTTCTCGGCCGACCAGCGACACAAATCGTCCCAGAGGCTATCACCCTACCATTTAACCTCTGAATTTCTTGAATGGTCTGGCGACTTCATATCAATTAACGCTTGGATCTTCTCGGATTTGCCTCTATCCGCGGCGATTTACTAGAAATCCCAAAAACTTTCCTTAGTTACTCCGAAGGTGCACTTACTTGGATTAAGCTTCATGGAATTCCTTCTCAAATTCTCAAAGTCTCGGTCGAGATCCGCCAAATGATCCTCCCCCTTGGTTTTGATTACCATATCGTCAATATAAGCTTCGACATTCCTTCCAATCTGCGATTTAAAAATCTTGTTGACCATCCTTTGGTATGTCGCCCCAGCATTCTTCAAGCCAAAAGGCATCATTCTATAGCAAAAATTTCCAAGGGGAGTTCGAAAATTTGTTTTAGCCTTGTCTTCTTCAAGCATCTTGATCTGATGATACCCTGAGTAAGCATCAATAAAACTAAACACCTTGTGTCCCGCAATAGAGTCCACCAATCTATCAATCTTTGGCAAAGGATAACAATCCTTGGGACATGCCGTATTCAAATCTGTGAAGTCTATGCACATCCTCCACTTCTTGTTTGCCTTGACACCGTAGTGGGCAAGCTAGCGGTGGATAAGTGATCTCTTCAATGATTCCCGCCTTTAATAACCTCTCCACTTCTCCAATCACCGCTTTCTCCTTTTCCGCCGACAGGTATCTCACCTTCTGCTTAAAAGGCTCTACATTTGGATCAGCATTTAAACAGTGTAAGGCGACCTTCTCATCAACTCCGCACATATCCTCAGGTTTCCAAGTAAATACATCAATGTTATCTCGCAAAAAATCAATCAGCATATCTCGCTCATCCTTTTTCAATTGTTTCCCAATTTTAACTTTCTGCTCTGGGTATTCGTCATTCACAATCACTTCTTCCAATTCTTCTGCACTTTGAATATCGGGCTCATCCCGCATTTGCAATGTATCTATTTCAATTTCGTAGCCTTCCTCTGATCGACACATTTCTTTATCCTTTTACCGCTACTTTCCCCTTTTCTCCCGGCAAGCGACATGCTCTCAGGGGTGTCCATCATGATCTCTTCATCACATTCTTCACTATCCGAATCCACTATCTCTTCAATACGGGGCTCTTTCATTTTGACAAATTCTGTGGATCTAGACCAGGCCATCTCTGCTTGCATCACCATCAAAGCCATCAAATTCTTTTCTGACTTTTCTTGCATCATTTCTGTCTCTACATCTCGCTCATCACTTCTTTCCTGCATAACTTCATCCCCTGCTCTTTCCTCAATAATTATGATTGCCGACTTATTTTTCATACTTTCTGTCTCCTCCCAACTCTCACATCCCCCTAAGTCGGTGATCATATTTATTCTCGCATCCCGCACAGTCAAGGCAGTAGAAAGTGAACTTGTACTTGCTCTAGCCGCTGTTTGCATTTCAATCTTCTTCTGAATAACTTCCTTCACCTCACTTTTCAAACATGTTATCCCCTTTGCCATAGGAAACTTGACCCGCTGATGCAGGATAGATACCACCGTCTCAAAGCTTTGCATAAAGGGAATGCCCACAATAGCATTATAAGGTGACACCAAGTCAATAACCATAAACTCCACGGTGCGAGTTCTCACCTTCTCATCTTCTCCTATCTCTATCGCCAAAGAAATCGTCCCCTTAACCCGCACAGTGTGGTTTGTAAATCCTTCCAAAAAACCTTTATACGGCACCAAATTGGCCTCTGTATATCGCATCTTTTTAAAAGCATCATAATAGAGAATATTTCGGCTTGCTCCAGAATCTACTAAAACCCGATGCAAAATACTGTTCCCCGGGGCGATTGAGATTACAATCGGTTGGCATCCATGACTTGGCGTTAAAGCCAACTCTCGCCTTGAAAAACTGATCATCCTTTCTTCACTGGGTGGATAGGCGGGAATGTGACAAGTATGGGATAGCGACATAATCTGATTACTTAAGCAAGTAATGCTTGTGGGCTCGTGAATCACCAAAATTTCATTCCTGTTACCATTTCCTCCTTGAGCCGCCCCATTTGGCTCTTGCCATACATACTCTTGCAGCTCACCCCTTTCAACCTTCTTTTGAATTACTCTTTTCAAATTATAACAATTGTCAGTCTCATGACCCCTGTCCCGATGATAATTACAATATTGATTCATGTTAATCCTCCCGAGATCATTCATTTCAAAAGGTGGTGGCAAATCAACAGCCCGCAGAATTTCACTTGGTGTAGCAGTCAACCTTGTAAACCTTACAATCCTCCTAACTCCATGACCTCCATTTTGCCCTCCATTGCGACCTCCAATGCGACCTCCCCCTCTACCGCCGGCAGTAGTGAATTCCCTCGACCTCCTTGTTGAGCGGCATTCCCTTCCTTTACATACTCAATCCTATCCTTAACACTTTTCTTTCCAGTGTTAGAAGCTCCTTCATCAATATCCTCGCCTCCACAATACGCTTTGACTCTCTCATGTAACTCGCTCAAAGTCGCAGGTAATCTCATTCTTAACTCCCTCCTGAATGACTCGGATAACAGACCCGACATATACATCATTATAACATATTTGGGATCAATCTCAGCAATTTGATTGGCAATTAACAAAAATCTGTTGGTGTAAGTAACAAGGCCTTCTCCCGTTTTCTGTTTAATCCCAATCAACTCTGTGATACTCTTTGGTTGATCTCCCATCGATCCAAATCTCGCCAAAAACTTTCTCTTGAAGTCTTGGTACCCCAATATGGAATTAACAGGCTGCTGCACAAACCAATCCAAAGCCTGAAGTTCCAAGGTGCTAGCAAAAGTCTTACATAATAAAGCATCATCCTTAGTCAAAATCGCCATTGTGACCTCAAATCCCGCTACATGAGTTCTGGCGGTGGTGACTCCTGCATATTTGGATAGAGCGGGCAAACGAAAATCTGGAGCTGGCTCAGCTTCCTGGATATATCTAGCAAACGGAGCGACAAAGGAGTCCTTCTCATTATCAACTACACCACCCCTTTCCAGCTCTGCCAATCTCCTTGCCATCTCGGCCATCTGCTTCTTGAAACCGTCTTCTTCTCCAAAACGACTAACTCCTATACCCTTCCCTTTTTCTACCGCCTTGGGTTTCTCGAAATCTTTGAAACTTCTCACCTCTTTCTCGCCATCTTCTGTATCATTCGACGCAGTATCACCATCTTCTTCTTCACAATAGAGGGACGACACTTGGGAAGTGTGTGGCCAATGATAAACTTTAATCTTTCTTCCATTTTCCATGTACTCTCCCGCCTTTCTTTTTTGTGACCCTTCTATTCGCTTTTGCGACCCTTCTATTCTCGCTTCTGCTTCTTTTGGCTTCTCAGGCTCTACTTCCTTTTCTTGCTCATCATTCACTACAATTACCTCCTTATTTGCTCCCTTATCTCCCTCTACTGTCGCCGTTAAAAATCCCTGCGGGATTGGAGTAGGCTTCTTCTTCATCGCCCTTAGCCGCTTGTTGTTTTCAATCAATTGCAAGATCAAAGTATTATGGATCCTCAAACTTTCTTCTTCATTTTCTACTTCCTCCTCTTGTGATGGCGGCATCACATTTCTCTCTCTCTCGTCGCCAGTATCTCGCTCCATCTCTTCCGGGATTACTTGCTGCGAGGAAGAAGTATCTCTCGCTCCACCCATACCTATATTCCCAAACCCAGAAATTGGAGTGACAATGTTCCTTCCCGCTACAGTCTTCTGGCCCACTACCATATTCTTCTCTGGTGTTGACATTCTTTCCACTTACGTAATCAAACTTATGAACTTCAACCACGAAAATCTGCAAATCTTATGAAGATTTGAAGATCTTGCTCAGAAACCCAGAAACAACAATAAAAAACCCAACAATAAAACCTTACTTCAACACCAAAGCTTTCCAAAAATCTTTAACAAAGACTTCAACTACCCCTTACCACCAAAAACACCCAAATCAAAGCTATTCGAAACAAAACAAAATCACAAATTCCAGCTTCAAACCTCCACAACCAAACCCAAACAATTTTGAATTCAACGCAACTCCTACAAATACTCTAGAAAACAGGAATCTACGCCAACCCAGTTAAACAAAATTATCCTCTCCAACTATTCAAACCAAAAACACCAATTGATTCTAACAACAAAACAAACGCCAATCGCTTCCACCAACAATAAGAACAACAAAATTCCTCTTACAAATTGCCAGTAACGTCAACTCAACCGGTAAATTCAATACGCCGCTTGAATCGTCCACAACACGACCCACCTTCACAATCTCAGAACAGAGCTCCCTCGATCTCAAGCCACCGCCGACGAAACTTCAATCCTTGAAGAGAAAACAGGTCCCGGCAACGGAACCAATTGATGTTGCCAGGAACTTCCTCAATCAGCAACACACCGTTGTAGTCCAACTTTGATATCTCCGGCTCCTTCTTCTCCGATTAGACTGCACACAATCAAACGTTAACTAAGCCGGGGCGGCTCCGGCGTAAGCCCCTCCGGCGTGAGGATAAGTATTTGCTTGATGAAAGGGGTAAACCAAACAATATTGAAAGTGCTTGTGTGTGTAACAATGAACATACCTCTGAATGAAGCTTTCCCATCTTATTTATACCCCTTACCCTCGTGCCTTGCATGTGACATCCTCACGTTTCATGCCTCCTACCACGTGTCATCATTCCATTTGTCCTTTATAAAAGTAAACTCTTAACACGTGATCATCAATCCCCATGCATAACCGTCTCCTGGGTCCCACTCTGTAGATATTTATATGCCGCCTCTGGTGAGTAACATCAATTGGGATCCCTTCTCTCGCTGGATGAAGTAAACCACTATCCTGTCTCGCCTCCCTACCATATCTCGCATTTAGTTTCTATCGCCGGCTTTCATCATAATGTATCGCCACTTAATGTCTCGATCTACCCATTCTCGTTAACTATAGCGGGATACCTCCCGTCTCGCTTTATATGTCCCTTCTTGGACCGCATCTGCTTTTGTCCTTTTCTTGGATCTTATCTCGATTTTAGGCCCACTTACTAGTTTCTCGCCAATAAAACTTGGGCCAAGCCCAATCATCTATATACTATATGAAAGCAGAAGAATTTCCAGGCTTTACAGAGCGCCACGTGGCATTATGACGTGGAAAGCCACGTGGCATTTTACAATTAGCCAGACTATAATATTTATAACGCCTAAAAAAAAAAACAAATTCACAATTATAATTCCTTTGATTTCGGATTAGATGATAAAGCAGTTTAAAATTCAAATAATTTACCAAATAAACTACTAATAAAAAGTTTATTTTAGGAATTAAATATTTGAAAAAACCTCACAAAATCTTATTCAGTTTAAAATTTGAAATTTGAAATTTTTCCAATTACCTACTCCCTCCGTCCCGGCGAAAGAGCCACAAAATTTGTCCGACACGCAAAATAAGAAATGTGATGTAGGAAAGAGAAAAAGTTTAAATGTTGTGAGTATGAAAAATTAAATAGGAGAGAGAATGAGTGGGAGGTGATGTAAGAAAGAGAATGTTGTGAGTGTAAAAGTAAAGTAGGAGAGAGAATGAGTGGAGAGAATAGTGATTTAAGGTTTCCTTTTTGGGAAAGTGGCTTTTTAAATGGGACGCCCAAAAAGGAAATAAATGGCTCTTTCGCTGGGACGGAGGGAGTATTTTATAGAATTGATCGGATTTGATAGGATTTTTATAATTTAAACCTTTTTCAATTACTTAATCTAATGAATTTATCGGATTTTTAAATTCTGAAATTTTTTAAAAATACCATTAACCGAAATTAATAAATATAGAATTGATTTTCCAAAAATTCAGTATAGTCCGAAAATTCAAACCTAAAATTTTAAAATCAAAAAAAATTAAAAGCTTAATTCCTTTTATTTCGGATAACTTACTCATTCAATTTAAAATTCAAATCATTTTCCAAATATACTCCTTAAAAAACGTTTTCAGTTATAATCCTAACATTATAAATACATCTTTTCAGTTTCCATGGAAATTATAATCAAACTTAGAGTGAATTACGAAGGAATTATTCATTTTCATATTCCGCCCAATTTTTTTAGAATACTCAGTTTTTTCTTTTCAATTTCGAATGGCATCTTCAATTTTCGCTATAAGACAATCCGTCGTCGTGAAGGTAATCCTATTTTTTAATTTACTCTACAATGTTTTATGATTAAAATTTGGGCTTTATTTATTGTTTGTTAATTTCACGGATCAATGAAATACCCAGTCGGTTGATTCTCTCACATTTCATCAGCTTTGGATCTACTCTTTTTTTCAAGAAGTCTCAAAATTTTTAATTAGTTCGGGCATTGAACAGGAAAAAATCCATGATTTATTGTACGACAATTTTAAAACTAAATTCAATAAACTTGTGAGAGATTTGAAAGACGAATGTTGTTTTATCAACCTCAATTCATGTAAGTATTTCTTTTAAATTTGTAGTTGAAGTTCGATTTTATTAATGCGGTTTTTTTAACAATCTATATTTTTGTTCTATATTTGTTTATCTATGCAGTTTTCGTCTCTATCATCTCTGTGGAGTTTTTCAAACGCGGAATACCTCATGGTCACATTCGAATTGATGTTAACTATATAGATCAAGTGCGCCTTAATCATTTCGACAACAATCAAGTTCATCAGTAGGAATAATGATATTCACGAATTTAGTCTATTTTGTTTTTTTTTTTTTTTTTTTTAAATCATTCGAATTGATGTAATGTTCTTTTTAAGTTTTTAGTTTATTTTTGTTTTATGTATTGGCTTTATGGAACAATGAATTTTTTATCCCATTTGCATTTGTTGTCATTCATGCAATGTTACTTCAATGATTATTCGGTTTATTTTTTAATTATTTTTTAAATTGTAATGAGTTTAGTTAACATTTAATTTTTCCAACGCATAAAAGAAAAAAAAAAAAAAAGCATATTTCCTTTTATTTCGGTTAAGTAACTATATCAATTTAAAATTCGTATCATTTTCAAATAAACTCCTAATAAAAATTTTATTTTAGGAATTATTTATTTGGAAAAACTCCAAAAAAATTATAAGAAATCTAGAATTGATTTGACAAATCGGTTATCTTACTATATCAATTTAAATAATTCAAATCGGATTTTTAAATATAAGTAATTTTTTTAGGTAGTCCCCGAAAATATTAAATTTAGAAATGATTTTCCAAAAATTTGATTTTTAAATGGTAAGCCATTATTTAATGTAATCAACCAAAATACAAACATAACATATTTTTAAAGTGTTAATTTTAAATTCAAAATTAAGGATCATTATAATCCAGAAATTATAAATAAATTTTCCAAATTTATTTTAAGTATTTTCGGTAGTTATATATTTACTATTAGTTATATGGAGTTTATTTGGAAATGTATTAATTTAACAAAGATTCATAAAGTGATATAATTTACAAAAAAATATTTTGTTAAGTGATATAATTTACAAAATATTCATATTTATCCCCAAGATTTGAAGTATTTTAAATTAGTTATATATTTTATGTATATTATTGTTGAAAAATTATTTCATAACAATCCAATTAAACCACTTGTATCCTATAAATACTAAGTCATTCATCTTTATTTCGCATATTACTGATTTTTTATTATTCACTGTTAACTATTCGAATTACTTTTTTTTATTCAATTACAATGGCTTCCATTGACAGTCTTCCTATTGAGCTTATTATTGAAATTTTTCTTCGCGTTCTCGCAAATTCTTTTTTCGATTTCCTGAATCTAAAATCAACTTCTAGAATCTTTTGGGATTCAGGGAAGGATGATTATATATATCAAAAAGGTTCACTTCGTGATTTTCCAATTAGCCAATGGTGGCGTCGGAGCAATGTTGCAACCAGATTTATGGATAGGTGCCTTGAATTTGGAAATCCTGATGCTTTATTCCGTCACGGGTTGGTATGTAAATAATTACATATTTTTCTTAATATTTTCGGTATTGACCAGCTTATAAGTATTTTTCTTAATATTATTTAAAGTAATATTAATTAATTTATCTCTTTTTCAGATTGGTTCATGCGAAAAAGAGAGTTTTCATTCGGGTATTACCTATTTAAAACAAGCTGCTGATAAAGGTCATATGGAAGCTTTGTATACCCTAGGGATAGTACTACTTTTCAACGAAGAGGAATCGAATATAGAGAAGGGAAAGCAAATCATCATGTCTTTCCAAAAATCCGACTTCACCAAGAATCAGTCCATTAAATATCGTTTGAATTTGAAGGCATACATAAATTCATTATGGAAGAGTGATGATTATTACTTTTCCATATGGCCAATATTTTGCAAGGTTGAAGCTCATTTTACAGACAAAAATTGGTCATATTATTCAAGACTTGAAAATACCGGATGTGCTAATTGCATATGTGACATTGAAATCTATGATTTGTTTAATGTATCAGAATGATTTTATTAATCTTTTTAGGTTTAATAGTTCAATTTGATTATATGATTTTTTTAAAGATTATATTTAGGTTTAGTAGTTTGTTATGATTTATTAGGATGTTTATCTAAAATGAAATATAAATAAAATTTTCGCACTCTTATAACATTTATTGTTTTGTGGAATTCCTGATGGAGCTATTCAAATTTACATCGTTATGCATCATTTTGTAATTTGCACATTCAATTATGATAGCATATGTGAGATCTTTACGGTGCCTATGGATGCATATGATATTGATTTTAATTAAAAATCAAACTTTGACAAAAGTTTGATTTTGGTTGGAACGGAAGTGGTTACATAGTTAATATGATATTAAAAAAAAAAAAAATTTAGAATCCACTGGAAAGTGGGAGCGTACGCTCCAAAAATTAGGGGAGCACCTGCTCCCAAATTAACTCAAAACAATTCAAATTGCTGGTAAATAGGAAGCGCCCGCTCCAAAATTATGGGAGCGCCTGCTCCCAAATTTGCCAATCTTAGACACAGTTTCTGTCCAAAAGGAGCGTCCGCTCCCCAGGGACAGTGTGTATTTTCGGAATTGATTGATTCAAGTAATCAATTCCTAAATTTTTTGGAATTGATTGATTTTCAAGTAATCAACTCCTATATTTTCGGCAATGATAGATTAAAAAAAAAAATTCAAAATTATTTTAAATATTTTCGGTATTTATATATTTCTATTCTTTATATGTAGAATTTTATTATATAAAGTGATATAATTTTCAAATTATTCATATTTATTCCCAAATTAAAATCATAATTCCTTTACATTCGGATAACTTAATCTATCAATTTAAAATTATTTAATTCAATCACCTAATATATGGATTTGATCGGATTTTTTAAATTTGATTTATTCAGTTAATACCCCGAAAATAAGAAGTATATAATTAATTCAATCAATCAACGAATATAAAAAATAAAATAAAAATAAAAACCTAATTCCTAAGATTTGAAAATATTTGTCCCCTATTTTCACGAAGATTTGATTTACTCATATAATTTCGGAATTTTAAATATTTTCGGAATGTATATATTTTCTAATATTTATATATGAATGAATTTAACTGTATAAAGTGATATAATGTAGAAAAGATTTGTATTTATCCCAAGATTGCAGTATTTTTTTCTCTTTTATATATGAATTTATTCCTATATATAATCTTTTTCAAGTCTCTTCTCTATTTTTTACAGGACAGAAGCCAGTTTCACCACCCTAATTTTTCTTCTCTTACCGATAACAACTGTGTCAATATTCTAATAAAAGGTACCATCAAAACCCATTAAATTTATGCATATATTCTTATTCATTATTTCCCTGTTGTTTTTGTAGAACATTTGATATTGGCGTATTTTTATATTTTACTTTACGTTGTGTTATATTATACTTTATCATTTGCAGTCTCCATGAGTAAATGGGCTCACATTCCTAGATCTGCTAGAGGAAAACTTAAAATCAATATGAATACGGAAGATCCATGCTAACAATCTCTAAATAATGAGTTATAATGGAGATGGTTTTCCCAAAAGACACTATCTTAAGAGCACTAGATAGAATATTTTCAAACTCACCCTGATTTAGTAGTCGATAGCATGAGGCAGCACAGGTACAAATGTACTGAGTGTGTTGCGCTCTACAGCCATTCCGAGAGAAACCTATTAACATGAAACTACTCTAATTAGCAAAATACCTTTAGCATCAGATAAGCCTCATCACTCCCACATAATTAATCTGAATCAAACAAAAACATTATAAATTTTCGTGAACAAATATATTCCAGTCCATTACTTACCCCCATACACACATATAGTGAACTAACAATACAAAACGAAAAAGGGGGGGAGGGCAATAATCAATACCTAACGAAAAAGGGGGTGAGAAATGCCCAATAAGCAACGAAACAATCAAAAACAACTAAGCCAAACCACATCTATGTACCTGTTGATGCACACGTACGGTGATAGAGGTTATGGGGGTTACAATTGGAGCTTATCGAGTCATCAAAACAGAATTGACAATACAAAGAAATTAAGACCATAAAATCCCTTGAGCATTAAATCGGAGGAAAAAATAAATAGAACTAATGGAACATAAAATATACACCATATCCTTTCAGAAAAAAAACACGGTGAATGTTTGGAGATATTCGGATCTCGACCAATCGATTAAATACAATGGGAGTAGGACATTCAATGACGGCTCATGAGGCCCGAAGACGTCGGACCGAGTTTAATAATAAATCAAAATTGGATGTCAATCTTTACTGGCACATGACAATAGTTTACATGTAAATTTAAATGTTATATAGGCATTTAACTTTGCTTAACCAGCACGATTAGTCAATCAACACAAATTTAAGAAAGAACATACAGTAATATTTATAAACAAGCATGATTACAAGAACGATTGAAGTGAAGATATTTACCAGTTGTAAATGTGGCTGCTCCTTCCATATTCTAAAAAGAGAAGTAGTTAGGTATCGGGAAGGGCGAGAGAGAGCTTTTGAAGCATTATAGATAAATATCATACAACAACCAGGAAAAATGCACACAGATAGGAACATACCTTTCAATTGTATCAAGAAGGTAAGTCTGACACCACCTAGGGTCACTTCCAAGCTGTAAACCTGGTAGGAGTAAGAAACATTTTCATTCATAAGAAAGTGAAATAAATGACAACAAAAGTGATATTTAAAGTTGAACAAAGCCAAATTGGTTATGGCTCAACAAGCTTTCTTCGACATCAAATATCACACCGGTCTGAACACACCTATTTGGACACATGACCAAAATTGTTTGATTAGCATAATCATATCACCAATATCACAATATTGACACAGTTTTCAACCCAAAACAACAAAAAGATGGTTATTATTCTTGATATCAAAAAGGGTTAAAACCCTTTTAACCACGTCAAGCTTGTGCCTTTGCATCTTATGTAGCTCCGTAGTAAATGATGATACGGTCCGATGCCAACATCTTTGAGTAACATAAGCTTGGGGCTTAGAAATAGTTAAGGTTTGAGGGACATGAAAGACACTGAACTGGTGGAGTAGGAATTTCAATGGTGGTGTGTTTGGACAAGGTTGTATTGATTTGGTTGACCCATCTCTTCTCGCTAGAGCTTAATTTGGAAAATGTTTGGGCAAGACATGTTTGGAGAGGCTAATTTTGTGGTATGAACGCACATTAAAATGATTTACATATATTGTATCAAAAAGGGTTAAAACCCTTTTAACCAAAAAAATTCAAATTTGCTTTTGACCAAGAGCAAATTTGAAATTTTTTGGTCATTCATTTTGGGCGAGAGGTAGTACTATTTATTTGGAGCAACAACTAATGCGTGATGTCAACATGCACTTTCTTATTTTATTACCTCAATATCTTCATTCTTCTCTTTCGCCGGGGTTTTTCAAACTCTTCCCTCGGTGTCACTATCCATTCACCCCAGGGGCTAAGATATCAAGCTACAGTCCAATTAAATGTAAAAATCATGTCCTTGACAAATTCTTTCAAATGATAGACCAAAAACTGTACAGAATAATAAAATAAAAGTGGCCATTTGAGCACAAGAAAATATTTTTAACTCGGATTAAACACAAATAAAGACTAACATGCCAACAAAATCTAAACCCGTAAATCTTTCACACACAAGCACAACCGATATTACATATAGGAAACCTTAATTGCGTAAAAGATTCGAGTATAAGGATGGGGTTTTTAAGCCTATCAACATAGATGGCTAAAATCTAAAAATGCAATAGAATGCTAACACGTATCAAGGGATTCAAACATTGAAACTTTCTAACTAAATTGCTTTCATATTAATATTCTTATTTATTTCATTGATTTACAACATAGGTAATGGCTACAAACCGTATGATTTACATCAAATCAATTGACAAGAAAACTAAACAATCCAGCGTTAATGTCCGCATATTACGTCGATGGGAGCTGATTGGACAATACGGAAAAAATCAACCGAACTTATATTGGTTGATCGGGAGGTAATATATCTCACATATTTTTTTGAGATGTTATTAATATTTCATTAATTAATTAATTAGTTAACTAATGATATTTATTTTTTATACGGGGATCTAAAATCCAAGCAACGATCCCTAGCAAATTGCCTTCCCAATTTACAAATAAGTTTCAAGAGGGGAAAATGCTAAAGATTTCCAAGTTTGGTGTCGAAGAAAAGCTGTGTTCAACCATTGCAAAAGGCGATACTTAATCACAAATGGAAGCGTGTATGAGTTTAGCGGCGACGTGTCTCGAAGTCGACAAGTCTATTCAAATTCCGGATAACGGTTTCGAGTTCACGCCTTTTCAAACAATTGGAAGTTTGAATTTGGATTTTGTAGTCGGTGAGAATTACAAATCACATATTTTTTTTCCACCTTATATTAATTATTAATTATATTTATAAAGGTAAAACAAAATATATTACTATGAATTTTACTTACATTTCTTGAATATTTGATAGATGTGATTGGAGAGGTTATTTTACCTCTTAGAGATTTTGAGTTTGTCCAGGTTTAATGCTCGAAAGTTAGATGTTCGGTGATCGATAATGAGTATGTATTTCAAATATTTTATTCTTTAAACGTTAATTAATATATTTTTAGACTAATTAATTTGTATTACATAATTACTTTCTCTTGTTTTGGCAGTGGAAATGAGTTATTTGCCGTTACGTGGGCATCATTTGGAGATAAGTTAAAAGCAGTATATTGGCAATAGGGGACAAAACGAGGAAGGCCCTGTGATTTTGGTTTTGCGGTTTGTAATGCTATCTACATATCAAGGTATCTTTTATGTATATATACTTAAACCGCAATTATGTTTCGATTCAAGGCATATTATCATGTGAGTTAATTTTATAATGTTTATACGGGGAAAACCAAAGTTAGTACTATGAAGCATGCTTCAATAATGCATATTAATGCATCGTTCCTGAAGTGATTATCTTAGCAAGTAAATGAACACTAAACCTTTATAAGAATATATGAATTTGTTATACAAAGTTGTATAGTTATGTTAATTTTTCATATATCACTTTTACAGGCGTGAAATTGGATCTTCATTGTGTACTCGTTCTTTGACTATTACAACTAATGATAGTAGTCGTATCAATAGTGAGATGTGGTTGAAAAAAAAAGAACTAAAGACGATTCTTGATTTGCTCACGTATGCGGTATATTATAAATTTTCTTAATTTTTTTTAAAGGTTATACTCATTTAAACATTATTGAATCAACATTAATAGTTTTACTATAATCATTTTTATTAGGTTGGCATATACTCCGTATTGGCAACCATATCGGATGTGGATTCACATGCCACCTGGTACTATGATGGGTGTAGCAATGTAAAGTGTGCTAAAGGATTTGAAAAGAACAGTAAAGTCTGTCCTAAATGCAAGACAACACTTGGCATTGCTATCCCTAGGTAAATGATGGATTTTATTTTTTATTATATATATATATACAAATAAAAAAGATTTATAATCATTATCTTCATTCGAAATAATTTTCTACCTATTATTTTCAGGTTCAAAATCAGGATCTTGGTCACCTAGATATGAATGATATAGATCTAGCTGAGACACACTTTGTTTTTATTCGATGCAGACGGCATCTTAACTTTGCTCGGGATGTCTGCTCCCGTAGTTCTTGCCGATGTCTCAGAGGTAGCTAATTTGTTGTTATTTTGTTATTATATTGAGTACTAATTTGTGTCGATGTAAATTAATGTTCATACAACATAATGTTCAACAGGGCCAACTACCTGAATCTTTTCGAAAAATGTTTGAAAGACAATGCTTATTCAGGATTGATGTTGACCAAAGAACTTTAGATGCTCAAGATAAAAGAACTTTCACAGTAAAGCAATTATCAGAGGATACAGATGTCATCGCCCAGTTTTTATCACTCATAAATGATAATGTAAGTATAACCTATATCACATTATCTATATACAAAAGCTCAAATTCATAACTTTGAGCCCATTAAACTTCAGGAGGTTGCTTCCAAAATGAATAATGAAATTGAAAATGTGACCATCTTGGATTGCAATAATGAGGTAAATTTCTTTCTATCATTAGATTTACTTTTTAACATTATATTTCACTATCATTTTGATAGTTTTCTTTATGATAATGTTATTTTACTTTTTTATTATGTAGGATAAGCCTTTGGAATGCATGTGTGACAGCTTCTTCAACATCCATCACTCCACAAAAACGTTTGTTAGACTCTACTTCCAATGATGAAGAAATACAATTGTCTGTTACGAAGGGAATTAAGCAAATTAAACAAGAGAAATTGGATAAATAAGCAACATGAGTTGTTTAGCATCGTATTCAGTCAGTCATCTATATTTATGAAGTAAACTATTTGTTTTTTTTTCCCTGTTTAAACTATTGTGGCTAGAAAGAATAGTATTTTTTGCATAATTTTTATTTGAAAATATGGTTTTCAATTTTATATTTCAACGATCATATATTTGTTGGTCAGATAGAGCTAGACATGAGGATTCTTAGTTAGTTATTCAAATTATGCTGTTTTGTTTCGCAAAATGGAAAAGTTAGAAGAAATATCACAGTTCCCACAATATTCATTTATTTGTTTGAATGTTCTTTCTCAACATTTATATATATTAAATTTTGAATGTAAGATCTAAAAAATCATTGAAGTATGGACATTCATTTGGGGATGACAAATCATTCTACCATGTAAATTACTTTACCCAAAATTAAAAACACATCGAAAATAATGGAAATGCAAATAAAAAACATTTTTTTAATAAACACTATATATTTTTTTTGTTGAAACTAATTACACATGAACAAAGTTTCCATACTTCTATAAAAGCAAGTAAATGAATACATTAAAAATACGATAATCAAAACGGAGAAATAGAGAAAAATTACTTCAATTGCGAGATACCCAATAACAAATTAAAGAAAATTTAGATTAGAGACAATTCTAGCATATTGGAATTGGAAGAAGATTGCGAAATCAAACCCTAGATATAGATAGATGAAGTAGAAAGAGCGAGGAACAAATCATCATAAAATTAAACCTATATTTACATAAGAAATTACCTTCTTTTCGGATAATTGCAGACCTTCCCTCCGCAATCAACAACGCCGTCGCCTACAAATTGAAGCAGCAATCCGGCTAATCGATTTAGAGGAGCGGCCAATTACGTCGGAGGAGCGGCCAATTCGCCGTCGCCATGGATTTTTGATTGAACGCCATCTTCTTCGCATCGACATCATCGGAGGATCGGCCAATTCGTCGCCCAAGGAAGGTATTTCCGTCCATTTTAGGAGCATTATGACTAACACCTGCGAAATTTGAGTAAAAGTAGTATATGATACATTTTAGTAAAATTATTTAGTTTTTAAAGTATGTAATTTTTTTATTAATAGTCAACATAAATTTAAAAATATAAATATTAGTTAAATTTTTATTCTTTTTTAAGGTTTTGATTTATTGAATTTATACTTGCATTAGATTATATAATGTATGTCAATACCTTAAATAAGAAAATGTTTATGAATTGATAAAGGTACCCAATAGATGGGAAATAATCTATACTTTCAATCATTTGTTCTTCGTCTGTTTCTAGAAACAAAATGAACAAATCGCTTGCAAAAAGCAAAAGCAAATGTAAAAGTGAAGTGGATGGAAAAGCATACGATAAACTCATTGGAATTTGCCCCTGAAAGAGAGGCAATTATCGACATTTCTAATCGTAAGTTTTACTATATATCAGATGTCAATTTTTACATTTTATCACCTATATACTAGAAATTGGTAAATAAAGTTTAAATGCTTTTTGTAAATATAATCTCTATGTGAACTCGTCTTTTTATCCCAGTGTGAAAAGTCTAAACCTAGCTAATGACACATACCGATAAAGCCATTTAATACGACCAATATTTCCTTCATATAATAATTTACAAATGGTAAGAATATTTCATGTCAATTTTCAATTATTTTATATTTTAAATATGTTTTATCATAACTAATCATCATTAATGCTTTATTAGTTCTCATCATATCTACCACACCAATAGCTACTAATCCAACAATAGATTTTATAAGTCTGACATTCCCGTTGGTCCAAAGATTTCAGGGGGTTTACAACTCTATTAAAGAGATCAGATATGGATATTGATCAGCTCTAATTTCCGAGGAGATACGACATCAAGGAACTGAAAACAATTATCCTTTGGCTTGATGAGGATGTCTCTGCCTATCTAAACATGTATTAGCCCAAAAAACTTGGAAAAAGAAAGCCTTGGTAGGCCAATTGAGCCAAAGTGTTGGAGTATTGAAACCCTCAACATCCGCATGAATCCAGATCCCTATAATTTGAAATTCAACATCAACTAAATTTTCAGTAATGTCTCCACCTACCTTGCATGGATACAGTGTACATTATATCTATTTTATAAAATAGTTTTTAAGTTGTTTCGTACTTCCATTATGTTTTTTAATACTTTATATATAAAATTAGGTATAGCACATTACTCATTATCATTACACTTTTTTTTTTTCCAGCCTAACACTCCTTGTGGGACTAATCCAACAAGTCTTGAACTAAGAAGCACCTGGTAGGCCCAATTCAAGAATGTAAACGAGTGCTTTTTAGCCTCTCAGCAAGAAATTTGAATTTTGAAAGATTTAAATGCAAATATTCAACATCAAGTAAATGAGAGCAATACCATACCTAATCGTCTTGGATACGTGCACTTGAAATCCAAACATAAATCACTTATTTTCACTATTTATATAATTTTTACTTGAGTGTTTACGATTTATCTATTTTATAATTCATATCATAGAAAAGTACATATATCCGAATTTTGTTCATGTATTCGAGGAATTAAGTGAGAATCCCAAAATGATTTTGCAACACAACGACTGAATATAATTTCCGAACATCACGATGTAATAGGAAAAAAAAAATTAAAGTGGAGATTCTGCACAACCAAGCATTGTGTATGGTTTCGAGTTTTAGTTGATGTTAAGATTTCAGCATAATAGTATTTTTACCTAAATAATAAAACACAATACATTTAATACTTATTTCTTTAAGATAAAGGTTTCATTTACATTTTAGATTATTTTACATATCAAAGGTTATTGGGATATTGGAGATCCAAAATATGAATGCGAACATTAAGCCATGCTTTATTTTTGGTACCGTAAGAGAGGACCCCAAAGAACAAGCAAACGACAAATCCAAAATTCTCATTATGTTGCATGCATGTAAATGCAAGTACTGTAACTTCCACTCTTTTTGCAACATCCGTCCGCGAGTTATTAAGTGATCTTCTAGATAAAACGCATACGAAAAAAGCAAAAATTTTATGGACATAACATAACGTGCTTATAACATGATGTACGCATTTACATCAATGGGTGGGACAACCGATAAGCACCGTAAATCAAGTGAAGAGGCTCCTTACGCTTTGTTTAAGTTAGGGAGGTCGAGAATGTTCATCTAATCGGATCATTATTGCCCAATGAAGGAGCTCCTCCACAATTCTCCCAACTCTATATTTATGACACTGAAAACGTAAGTTAATAATGTAATAAAACTTGTCAGGTATGTTTCTTCATAATGTACTTTATCATCCGTGATTTGTCTATATATTTCAAAACGAAGTATCTCGCTTCCTAATCTTAAATTGTTTGTTATATTTTCTGGAAACTATGAATTTCTTTTCATTCCTTTTCCCTTCAACCATAAATTTTAGACACATTGTCTCGTCTCTTATATAGCACTGAAGTTAAAGATTTACCCGTTTATTTTTTGTTCTTCTTATATAATGGTAAATTATGCCCTCAATAAATATGAATTCGTTTTTTTTCTCATGAATTTATAATTGCCTATTGTTATTTAATTAAGTTACAACTATTACAATAGTTAGTTGACAATACAATTATGAGTATGCCATCGATCACAGATTCTTTCAAGTAAATTACTATATTTGAACTCTTTTGATATCCAAGAATAATACCATTTAAAATGTACTATATTCATAATCGTTGGCACTTGACTCATAAAAGTAATTATGCATGAAAAGAAAATTTGACATTGTGATGGTTCAGCCCATGTACCCTTTGCGCAAATGCGTATGGCGATATCCAAATTCTAACTTCAAACAATGTTTGGTTGAAGATTTTGCTTCATTCTTATATAGTAATGCTAATATTTTTTAAAGCATCCATATGATTTATTTTCCTAAGGATAGCCTTTTATATTACAGTGCTTTATAGATATATATTTCTCAGTGTTGTTATATTGACTAATTATATATTGCTTGCTTTGAAATTTATTTTACAAGAATATGTAGGAGTTCGGAATTCTGCAGCTACTCGATTGTATCTGACTTAAGAAAAATGATTGATGAAAACAACCCGTATGCTAAGATTTACAGTAAATGTACCCAGAGCGTATTTCCTTGAGAGTTTCCTGAGCGAGGTAAAGCTTTTACTGATAGGAAAGCGATCTAAGGATGGAAGAACGTATAATTTGCCAACAACATCTAAAGTGGCAGCTCTTATCGAGGTGATATTCAAGATACACCCGATGTGAGAGACATTATAAGTTGAAAAGCGGTGGTGGTGACTTTAAACAAATACACGAGTTCAATCCATGTTATCTTCCTCTTGATCAGCACTTCTTCGCGCTGTTGCTTTTGAGGAAGACGGGTTCTATAGGAGATATTCCTCGAAATATGCCTCCCAATGTCAAGAAAGCTGACCCAATCTTTCTTGCTTTTGAAAGAGTTCTTATCATTTCCTGACTACAATGAGAGGTACTCGCAGAAGGACACCAACTTATGAGAAGCTAGGAAGACTACTGCACTAGCTTTATGGGTCGGGATGCGTATATAATGATGGACACACAGCAGGCTTCAGTTGTGGATTCGGCATAATCTCGGACACCGCTCTCAGGGTTCAAAACTTCACTAGGAAACTTACAGATGCAGCTTCAAGAGGAGATACTCGATCCATCGTCCCCGCGGGCTTCACGAGTCAGGTGTTGCCGTCATGACCATACACCGGTGGCCCAGGCGGTGGATGGACTCAGAATGGTTCCAAGACGCGTTAGCTTATTCTGGAGTGGACTAGGCATATCCATCACTCTTTCATCACGTTTACACCGCAATCCAAAGTGGCCAAATTACAAGATTTGTTCAGTAAGGGCAGCGGGCGAAGACCAGGAAGATAGGGTTGATATTCTATTCATAGTAGGGTTTTTCAAGATGAAGCTTGATGAATTGGTAAAGGATTTGAAGGAAAAGAAAATTTTATTGGTCAGCTTAATGCGCGTAAGTAATTCTTTCAAAATATATATGTGTTGCTTAGTTGAACATCGTTTGTTAATATGGTAATTGTTTTATAAGTAGGATCGATGCTATATATAATAACTAAACCACATATTTTATTTTTGTGTTACAAAAATTTTAATTGCCTTATAATTATTTATTTTATACAGCTTGTTTTACATTCAAAGGTGGAGTTTCAAAACGAGGTCTTCCCCATGCTCATATTCTTTAATAGCCTTTTTCTCAAAGAAGTCAAGACCAAGCATTAATCGCCGAGGATGTTCGACAGAGTGTATAAGTGCGCCGGGCAGATACCCGATAAAGAAACTGATCCGGAATTGTACGCAGGCCGTGAAAGAATAATATGGTGCATGGTCCCTTGTGGTGTTGCATAACCTAAAATCTCCTTGCATGGATAACAAAAAGATGCCACGAAGCACTTCCCCAAAAGCTTTAATGAAGGCACTTCTGTTGACGAGAATGGGATATTATGTGTTTTAACCGGAGGAGAGACAATGAGGCAAATGTAGAAAAAAGCGGAGTTTTCCTTGGATAATAGGTGACCATATTGTGCCTTATAATCCACACATCCGTTATTGAAGTATCTGCTCTACATCAACGTGGTAATACTGAGTAATCAAAGCAAATCAATAAAATACTTATTCAAGTATATGACAAAGTTGAAGTGACAGAATAGGGGAGTAGGTTTTGAAGTGAATGATGATAAATTAAAAGGTATATCGATTGTCGATATGTCTCGCAAAATGTGAAGCGATGTGGAGAATATTTTGCATTTGATATCCATTACAGTGACCCTCGCGGGAGAGCGCTTATCTTTACTCCATTTAGAGAGAGACCAAACCATTCCATTTCAGAGATGGCGATTATCTTACGGATGCTTCGTGCAGTGTAAGCCTACTGCATTTGCCCAATCGCTAAATTTTTACAAAGGGATGAAGATCAACCGTGATAATCCGTAGGCTCGACAAGACAAGTATCACGAATTTCCATGCAAAGCATTATGTTTGGGATAAGCCAAAGCGAGAAAGGCGTCCTAGAAAGAGAGGCACATCACTGGGACGAATTTATCATGTCCCCATTACATCTCGGTCAGATATTGATATCTACTATTTAAGGCCGATGTTAAATCACATTGGCTTTGGGGTGCTAAGCGATGTTACGATGATTTGAGAACTCGTAAATAATATAGCTGCACGGTGATTACAAAAAGCGTGTTATGCACTCAGATTCATAGATGATGATAAGGAGTA